>RJWJ010013831.1:0-39151 GCA_004363605.1 Indri indri | reverse complement strand
ATAATGTTGCCAAACTTACCACATTTGGAGAAAACACTGATAAGCCTAACTTTCTACTCCTTAATTTTGGGCCTCAACACATAGTGACTTTTTTCCAAAGAGTAGAATATAGAAATATGTGTGGGTACAGTAACTTTGTAGTGGAGAAACATGACAAATACTATCTCAACCACATGATGATAATCAACATCAATACTGATATATTAACAATAAGTACCTTTGATATGATGTGATAAAAATGACATTTTATTTCTGTGTTCCCCGCGCCAATCCGCAACCTCATTTTCTTATGTGAATAACATAATAAAAATCCCAATTGGGGAAGATTTTACAAAATACCTAACCAGTACTCCTCAAAGGTGTCAAAGTCAACAACAACTAGGAAAATTTGAAAAAACTAGAAAAAATTGTCACAGCCAAAGGAACTTAAGGAGACATAACTACCAAATATAATGTAGTATACTCAATGGAATCCTAGAAAAGAAAATCGACATTAAGTAAAATACTAAGGAAATTTTAATAAATTATGGCCTTCAGTTAATGATAATATGTCAATATTGTTTCATTATTGATAACGAATGTATCTTACTAATATAGTATACTAACAGGAAAACTGGGTGTACAATATATGACAAACTTCTGTACTATCTAGTTTTCTATAAATTTAAAACTTAAATAAGTTTTTTAAAGAAGAAATTAAGACAATGCCATATACACAAAACTATAAGAATTTGTCACTAGCATATCTGCCCTATAAGAAATTCTAGAAAGAGAACTTCACAGTAAAATAAAATGATACTGGACAGTAACTTGCATCCACACAAAGAAATCCACACAAAAAAATAAAATAAAGACCACCAGTCAAAGGTTAACTACATATGTAAATTTAAAGACAGTATGGTATAATTTTTGTAACTTTTGTATTTTCTGCTCTTATCAAAGTATCAATCTACCTAAAGCAATAATTATAAAAACCGTTATGATAGACTTTATAATGAATAAGGATGTAATTTCTATGATAATAATAGCAAAAATAAGGAGGGAACAAAATTCTTGTATATCGCTAAAATTTAATTGGTATTAATTCAAACTAGATGGCTATAAATTAAGTTGTTAATTGTAGTCCCTATGGAAATCACTAAAACAAATGGTAAAGTAAATGACAAAAGAATTCAAATGGCAAAATAAAAATATGTATAACTAAAATAAGTCAGTAATGGACAGACAGAGGAACAAAAAAGACATGAGAAAAAACAAACAGAAAATGGCAGACGAAAATCCTACTTTATTAGAAATTACAGTAAATGTAAAAGAATTAAACATTCCAATCAAAAGGCAGAGATTTTAAAATAAAATTTTTAGTAGACAATAAAGGATATTTAATAATGATAAATGGATCAATCCAACATTTAAGAAAGCATAATAGTGAAGAAGACATAATAGTTAAATAAATACATATGCACCTAACAACAAAGACCCAAAATATAAGAAGAAAATATTGACAGAGTTGAAGGGGAAATAGGCAGTTCTATAATGATAATTGTAGATTTCAATATTCCACTTTCAATAATGGATAGGACACTTAGGCATAAAATCAATAAAGAAACAAAGGATTTGAACAGCACTATAAACTAACTAGTCCTAATGGACATATACAGGACACTCTACCCAACACCTAAATGGACATTATTCTCACGTATGCATGGAATATTCTCTATGATATATCATATATTAAGCCATAAACAATCCATAGTAAATGTAAAGGACTGAAATCATAAAAAAGTACTCTATTACTATAGTAGACTAAATTATAAATTAATAATAAAAGAAAACTTAGTGTAGGTACAGATATTTGGAAATTAACACACTACTAAAAAATAAGTCAAAGAAGAAAACATAAGGGAAATTTTAAAATACTTTGAAATGAATAAAAATAATGACAACATACCAAAATTGAGAGATGCAGCTAAAGTACTTCTCAGAGAGACATTTATAGTGCTTCAAATTAGTACAGTGTTTCAAATTAGTAACATAATTTTCATGTTAAAAAGCAGAAAATGAAGAGCAACTGAAACCAAAGATAAGCAGAAGAAAGGAAATTATGAATATTAGAGGGAAAACCAATACAAATGAGTATAGAAAAACAATAAAGAATATCAACACAACCACATTTCAATTTATAGATCCATTTAGGGAGAATTGACATCTTAAAAATATCAAGTCTCTAATCTATAACCCCAATATATATTTCCATTATGTAGGTCTTTTTTCATACTTCTGTGTTTTCTAGTTTTCAGCATCATAACTTGCACATATTTGGTTGGTTTTATACCTAGGTATTTTATGTCTTTTGTGGCTATTGTAAATAGTTCTTTTAAAAATTTTTCAATTTCCAATTTTCATTGCTAATATAAAAATTACTTTTGTGTATTAACCTTGTATCCTACTAATTTAATAAGCTAATTTATTAGTTATAGTACTATTGTAGTTTTGTTTTTGTTTTGTTTTTTTTTTTTGAGACAGAGTCTCACTCTCTTGCCTGGGGCGAGTGCCGTGGCGTCAGCCTAGCTCACAGCAACCTCAAACTCCTGGGCTCGAGCAATCCTGCTGTCTCAGCCTCCCGAGAGGTGGGACTACAGGCATGTGCCACTATGCCCAGCTAATTTTTTCTACATATATTTTTAGCTGTCCAATTAATTTCTTTCTATTTTTGATAGAGATGGGGTCTTGCTCTTGCTCAGGCTGGTCTCGAACTCCTGAGCTCAGAACGATCCGCCCGCCTCGGCCTCCCAGAGTGCTAGGATTACAGGCGTGAGCCACCGCGCCCGGCCCTATTATAGTTTTTAAAAAAATTTATGTAGAAAACACTATCATAATGAACAGAGACAGTTTTATTATTTTATTTTGTCTTGATATTATGATAGAAAAATGCACTTTCCAGTTTTCTGCATACTAAGCAGAAATGGAACTTCTATTTTCACTTTTGTGATACTATTTTTATAAGTTTATTTGAACTCAAGACTAGGATAATTTCTTCTTACTATATTCATTAGCTATTTCTATTACTCGCGGTTGCCTGGAGAAACAGAAACAATAGGATACATATATGCAGAGATTTATTATCAGGAATTGTCTCACAATTACGGAGGCTAAAAAGTCTCATGATCTGTCATCTGCAAGCTGGAAACCCACAAGAGCTGGTGATGAAATTCAGGTCCAATCCAAAGGACTGAGAACCAAGAAAAACAGTGACATAGATTCTACTCTCGGTCTGAAGGCCAGAGAACCAGGAGTGCAGAAGACAGGAGAAGTTCCATGCCCCAGATCAAGCAATCAGGCAGGAAGGGATGAATTCCTCTGCCTTATGTGTTATTCAGACCGTCAATGAATAAAATGATGCCCACTCATACTGGAGAGGGCAGTCCATTTTACTGAGTCCACCTATTTAAATATTAATACCATTCAGAAATACCTTCACAGACACAGTCAGAAATGTTATAAAGGGCATTCCATGGCCAGTGAAGTTGACACACAAAATTAACCATAACACTATTCAAAATGAAAATGTAAGGAATTGTTACACAGATTTTATGTACTGTTCTGTGTCCTGTGTCAAAAGTGTTAATGGTAAATTCCATGACCCCTTGAATTTCCTTCTCCAAGAAGCCTTTTTACTCAAGAACATATAAAAATTTATTTATCAGCCCTTTATCAGTTGTGTAGCATGCAAATACTTTCTCCCATTCTGTAGGTTGTCTATTTGCTCTAATGATAGTTTCCTTGGCTGCACTGGAAAGTTTATGGCAGCACAATTCGCAATTACAAAGATGTGGAAATAACCCAAGTATCCATCAATACATAAGTGGATTAATAAAATGTGGTATATGTATACCATGGAGTACTACTCAACCATAAAAAACAACCGTGAATTAGCACATCTTGTATTATCCTTATTGGAGCTAGAGCCCATTTTTCAAAGTGAAGTATTACAAGAATGGAAAAATAAGCACTACATGTACTCACCATCAAACTGGTACTAATTTGTCAACAGTAATGTGCACATATGGAAGTAATATTCACTGGGTGCTGGGCAGGTGGGTTGGGGGGAGAGAGGATGGGAAAATACATAACTAACGGACGTGGAGTGCACTGTCTAGGGAATGGGCATGCTTGTAACTCTGCCTTGGGCGATGCAAAGGCAATATATGTAACCAAAATGTTTGTGCCCCCATAATATTCTGAAATTTAAAATAAATAAATAAAAAGAACACATAAAAAATTTAGTCCCTGGATAGTCAAAAGCTCTCTTGAAGACAATATCTGTAAGAGATATTTTTCTAGAAATGGTAGATTTTACCATGTTGTTAATTTTGCCTGAGGATGAATGAGAAGAGCCTACAAATGAAGCAGTAACCTTAGGCAAAAGAAAAGACAGATCCAAATGAAGGAAATCTCAGTGCCTGGGTTTTAAGTAGATGATAAATGCAGGCAACTTTGATGTGGTCCAGGAGGTTGAATTAGAGTAATGGGAGAATAGAGATCTATAATTACTTTCTTGATGCTGTGCCCTGTGCAAGGCAAATTTGGATGCAGCTTTGCTTTCCTTAATCGGCTAATTGTTTTTATAATTCAAAGAAAGGCATTTTAAAAATTAAAGAGTACATATCTTAAAATGTGCAAACTCCCAACAATAAAGATGTTTTTTGTACAAGGTGGGTAATGGGTAACCTAGTTAATAATGGAAAACCGCATCCAAGAGCAGGGAAACCTATATGCGTATACAGCCTGTATAGTCACTCAGGGGCCTGAGAGCAGTTTATGCTCTGTCTGTTGTCACTTTTTTGAAATTCTTAACTATTTTTGAATGAAAGATCCTGAATTTTTATTTTGTACTTGTCCCCACAAATTATGGAGCTAATCTTGTACTAGGGGTTTGAAGAGATATTAGCTTATTTCTGTGGATAGTAAATGGATTTCATTGGCTTTTATCAACCTAAAGACTCAGTAAAATGTTCTGAGACGTGTCTGTTAATTTTCTATACTATGGAAGAAAGAGAGTGAGTGGAGAATTGCTATATAAATATAGATAACTAGGCATTTTTTCATATTAATTTTCAGATACCATTCTGCAGACTAGACTTACCTATATTATCCATATACAACTTTAGTGACTACTTGTCTTCCTTTTTATTCCTACTGTCTGCCATCATTTCACACAACAAATGTTTGTACCAGGCATTACAAAAGTAGGCATTTTTTGATTTTTAAGACTGTCTGTTTTTCACTGAACACCTACAGCCATACAATATCAAGAGGCTTGATATAGAATATGCTAGCTAACTATCAGGTTGCTATCATTTGAGTTTTTAGTCCTGTTAATAAGCTATTACACTTTCCTAAGGATCCAAAGTTCAAAAAATATTCTTTGGTCACCATCTAGTCATGTGATATTTAGCATGTTGCTTTCTTTTTTATTAATTTTTATTTTTTAAGAGACAAAGTCTCATTCTGTCATCCACACTGGACTGCCATGGTGCCATCGCAGCTCACTGTAACCTCAAAACTCTTGAGCTTCAGTGATCCTCCAGGCTCAGCCTCCCAGTGGCTAGAACGAAGGCATGTGCCACCACACCCCGCTAAATTCTAAAATTTTGTAGAGACAGGGTCTCTGTGTTGCCAGGCTGGTCTTAAATTCCTAGCCTCAAGCGATCCTCCTGCCTTGGCCTCCTACAATGCTTGGATTACAGGCAGGCATCACCATGACCTGCCAGCATGTTACTTTCAAGTTCTCTCAGCTTCAATTTTCTGAGGCCTCAATACTCTAACATAATTGAAAAGAAATGTCTTCAAGAAATGTGAAGTTTTTATCAAACATGGAACGCTATGAATTGGCAGGTGTTATATATTAAGAGAAGTCATTTTAAGGCTACTGAGATGGTGGGGGAGGTAGTCACCACATTACAGTGGGAGAAGCAGCTTTGGTGTCAAGCTAGCAGTGGCTTAAATTCTTTCCTATCACTCATGCTATAGAGGCCTTCATTTCTTGTCTATCAAACAGGGGAAAATGCAAACATAAAGCAATATATGCATTAAAACATTAATCTCATATCCTTACTAAGGTGTCCAAAGTTTTTTACATATTTGAACAGACATCTTCTATACCTGAGTATTATTTGTCAGGCATGACAAATAATATTTGCTCTCTTCCTGTGTTTCTTTTCTTTTCTTTTTTCCTTGTATTAAATATTTTTCATTCTATTGTTCCACCTCTAACGTAAACTAACACAAATAACTTTTGGAAGAATTTGGAGCAACAAAAATAATGTGAATGAATTAGATAAGAGGCCATTGATTTCATGCACAATACAAAGTTCAATTTAGATACCTAACATTGGTCTCTTTTTAGAATAAGCAATGTTCAAAATCTGAAATGTTGAAATTTAGCATCTTATAATTACAGCAAGGTAAAATTATGTTAAACGTGTGGAAACACCTTCATTTAATACATGCACGCATTTAAACAGAAAGTTGCAAAGAATGCACACATTAGATATTTTGAGGAAAAATATAGTTTTGTTAAGAAATGCTTAACATCCCAAAATGTCCAGGTAGTTATCTCCAACACATAATTTTCCTTAATCTAAACTATTTTAGAATTTGTTTTTGAAATTATACAACAAATATATAGTTATGGGACTAAGATAAAACCCTAACAAGATTGCTCAATCATACTTAAAAACAGCTCATTAAAAAAAAAAAAAATCTGTGTGTTCTTGCTCCACTTTCAATTAAAATCACAGTTTGATTTCTTAATTTCATTCCTGTAGCTAACATTTCCTCAGAGACAGAAATCTACTATCCCCCAGGCTAATCTGCTCTGCCTCCCAACAAATTATCTGATCTCAGATGTCACTCAGTAAATATAAATATCATTTTAAATATGTTTTAAATGCCACTTAGCAGTGTTTAGTTCATCAGAAAATATTTGGAGTGGCATCAGGGATTCAATTGCCTTCCTCTTAGGCTATATTTAATGTAATTAAAATAAAAAGCAATGAAATAAAAGTGAAAAAAACCCAGCATCTTAGCCCTAATAGTGCATTAATTAACTGTGTCTTAATGAAGTTTTCTAACCTCTGTGTTTCTTATTTGTGAATAAAGATTTTACTGATTAATATTCAAGTTATTACCTCATTTGTTACCCCAAAAATGTAGAGTTTTAAAATATTATTATTTAGGGTAAATTACCAAAGGGAAAGGGAGCAGTATGACTAATTTCATAAACTGTGAGCTGTATACTTGCTACATGGTTATAGAATACATGCCCACACATATACACACATGAAAAAGCATGCACACATATATGCACCCATTTTACCTATTGATCATGAATACAGTGTAAAAGACCATAGGACACAAATGCCATATTGTCCTATTTATGTCACATTCCTTTCTGCAATTTGCAGGCATTTGCCTCTGACAGAGTTGCCAAAGCTTAGCAAACACACTTCAGTAGCTACAGTGGTCAGTTGCTAAGGTACTCCTTCCTGCACTGAGGAACTTGCTCCTTTAATTGACAAGATACCTAATGAAATAAGAAGAATGGAATTCATAGTCAAGAAGACTTATTTCCTCAAATGATCATGGTTTCATGAGACAACCAATCAAATTTTAAATGCAATACCAAAGGCCTCATTTGACCTTTCTTACTTGACAATGTAGAATTTGTCTCTTTTAATGGTCCTTTTCATTTTGAAGGTCCTCTTTGCTTAGATTACATAATTGAACTCTGTCCTAATTTGCTCATCTCTTTCTGAAAACTCTTCTTTAATCCTGTGTGGGCTCAATGTTCACAGCCATTTACACACACACACACACACACAGTGTTCTGTTCAGTCCTAAATCTATATCTTCAACACCACACTTATTATTAATACTTAGTGAGGAAGGTTGATTAATATTCCCTAACTGGAAACTTACTCAAGAGGTGCAAAGGATAAAACAACCTTATAAGCCATAATCTTCCTTGCTCCACCCACACAGCCTGCTTGTCCCTCTTCAATCAATAGTCTGTCCATGTTTCACAAGAGTATGCATTAAAAACTTGTTCCTCAATATCAATACTTTGGGCACATCCTCTTGGTAATTTTTCATCAAGCCAGTCCAAAGTTATTTTGCAAATATATCATGTGTCACATGTTTTTCTTCTCCATTCTCTACCTTCATTCAACATTTTATTACCTTTGTTGCCTTATTAACATAGCTTCCTTAAGATCCATTTGGCTTCAATTTCTGTCCAACCTCCATCCCCACCTGCCAATTATTCCCCATATTAAGTTAGAGCTATCCTCTAGGACCTAAAAATGCACTCATTTTTTTTTTTGCTATAATTAAAACTCAATTCATACACATTCAAATGGCATTTAATGTGTCCCAATTTTTTAAAATTGGATCCAGGACTCTTTATATGTAACTCAATTTTCTCAATTATAGATGGACAAGATATTTTAATGCAACTTTGTCAGTAATTCATTGGACAAGTGGGAAAAATTAGTAAGTATATAAGTTATATGAAAAAATAACTCTCAACCAAATTGCTCTAATTAACATTTAAAAATAAAACACCTAATAGCTACCAAATACACATTTTTAAGTACACACATAACTTTTACAAGGAAAAAGTTTTTATAAAAAATATTACAATCCTAATCTAACTTGTGACAATAAAGATGTTTAATTAGAAACCAATAAGACATAGATATCTGGAAAATCCCCCATTTGAAAATTAAATGACACACTTCTAAATATCTCATGGATGAAAAAGAAATCACGAAGGAATTGAAAAATTTTGAACTGATTATAGAAATACAACATATCAAATTACATGACAATGGAAACAACATTTTAAAATATTTGTGATGTAGGTAAAGTAGTACTTAGTGCAAAATTTATAGGCATATATATATGTATATATATATATATCAGAAAAGAAGAAAAGCTTAAATTCAATTATTTAAGTAGATAAAAAGAAATGGAGACTAAAAATCAATGGAATAAATGTAATAGCACATGAACAATAAAGAACTCAGTAAAATCATAATAGCATAGCCAAGAATAATAAAAAATGAAAATAACCCACAAAGTTTACCAGTATCTGAAGTGAAAGTGTGTGTGTGTATATATCACTAAAATTTCTCCAGATATTAAAAGAATATGATGAAATACTAATGAACAACTTCATGTCAATAAACTCTAAGCTTAGATGTAATGAATGAAATTCTTGAGAAACAGCTTACCAAACCTGACTGAAGGTGAAATAGAACATTTGAATCATCCTCTATCTACTAATCCCTTTAAATTCATACTTTAAAACTTTCCCACAAAGAAGTTTATTTCCTAAAATGGAAAATTTTCTCTTCCTAAAAAAGACATTTCCAATAAAGTAAAAAGGAAAGCCATAGAATGAAAGTAATTATTTCCATTATATAACAAACGGTTTATATCCAGAATATATAAAGAATTCTTATAACCCAATAATAAGAAGGCAACTCCCCAAATTTTGGGAAACCTTTCATAGACACTTAACACTTGGAATGGTAATATATTACTGGTAGGAATGCGAAATGGTGCAACTACTTTGCAAACAGTTTTGTAGTTTATTTTCAAACCTAAGCATACATGTAACATATAACCCAGGGATTTCACTCCTATTAATTTACAAAAGATGAAGAAAAACATATTGCCACAAAACACTTGTGAGCAATTGTTCATAACTGCTTAATTGAAAATAAAAAATAACCTGGAAACAATCTGAATATTCATTAAAAGGTGATTTAAAAGACTACTGTGGTTTACTAACACAATAGAAAAAATATTCAATAATAAAATCGAGCAAACTATCAATACATGCAACAACATGGATGAATTTCATAGACATTATGTTGAGCAAAAGAAGCCAGACACAAAACAATGTGCACTATATATTTCTATTCATGTAAAATTCAAAAATATGGAAAACTAAGTAAAATCAAAATTAAATCAGTGGTTTCTTGAGGATGGGGAAAATTTACAAAAGAAAAAAATTCTGGAGACATAGAAAATAGAAAAAATAGGACAACAGAAAACGTGTACAGGTTGACTATATTTGTCGAATATACAACCTGAGTAACTACAATAAGAAATACTCCACAACATTATTGCTGTTGTGGTTAATCAGGATATATATTTGACAAACCAAATATAATCAACCTGTACATTTATGTGAATTTCATTGTATGTAAATTATAACTCATTAAAATTAATGTTTAAAACCTGAGCTTTCCTTATGATAACTCTCTTCTTATAATATGCACTAAACTCGATGTTTCTAAGACATAATTTAACTGTAATAAGGATGAATATTTTCAGAGAAAATCAAAATAATTTCCATTGCAAAATTAAAGCTGGTTAGTCATGAAGATGCTGTTGACATCAACAGTAACTGTAATAAATGTTTTACAACAGTCTATAGGTTCTATAGCACTTTAAAGGCAGGATCTATTATAGACTAAATAATAATTCCATGAGAAAGTCAGGCTTCATGTTATTCTAGGCATCCTTTCGCTATTAGGAAACAAAGGCAAAATGGTAAATTACTTGCCCAACATTTTGCAGCAAAACCTGTTCTCAACTCCAGGTTGTTTGACTCCAGATTCTGTATAAATTAAATTAATAGGATCTTCCTTCTCTTAAGTAAATTAGTGAAGAACAATATGTCTAATAGCTAGCAGCTGATTTTTAAACTATAATCAAAAAACTAGATTTCTAAATCTAAAAGGGAAAAAACATTAAGAGAACTTCCAAATTATCTTTAACCTGCCATTTCTTGTTTCCGGATAATGAGAGATCATCATAAAACAGTGATTTTCACCTTAGTTGTATAATGTAATAAACTTGGGGACTTAAAAGTCTTGATGCAGAGGCTGCTTCCTTGACTTAATTAGTATCCAGGCCTCAGGACTACCTTTACTGTTCCCAGGTGATGCCAATATGCAGTTTAAGTGTGAGCAGCACTATTATAAAGTGATTGGGTATTTAGCTTCATAGTAGAGCATCTCTGCCTTTCAATTATTAATAGAATTTAGAAAGTTGTTCTCAGCTTTCCATTCTATGTTTATACATCACAACACACCTCCACCCTTTGCTGTTTGTACTAAGTTCTAACCAGAAGCAACTGATCATTTCATGGTTTCTGAATTACTACTGGCCAATTTACTCTTGTTTATTAATTCTGCCTATAATAATGCTGGCTCCTCTAACTATTCCTTTATGGACACCTATGTCCAATACAATGACAAATCTTACAAACTAAATGGTTCAGTCCTTGGATTTGACTCCTGTTTTCAATAGATCCCCAACTTGGCTTTAGCGGTTCATCTTCTAAACTATTTGGTTAGTAGACTCAGTGCATGTTTAGGCTGTTTCTTTTCTTTTTTGGGGGCGGGGGGGCTGTTCCAATTTTGGACTCTGCTCTTGGCTTGAGAAATCTGTCCAGCTTTGCATGTGCTGGTAAGAGGTAATACCCACATTTCATGTATCTCCTGTATAGAAAAGGAAGTAGATATCCATGGTAAATATTATCAAATGTAGCAAAATGGATCAGGGCAACACGATATAAAAATATTTTAAGTCAAAACAAAAATCTATAAAGCCAAAAAGACTTTTTGATCAATAAGCATGGAAATTGGGAATATTAAGATCAGAGTCTTAAACATGATCTTAATACAAATGTAGCAAATATTTTTGAAGTCTGTTGTCTGTAACAGGCTCCAAATTTAGTGATATGTAAAACCATTTTCTCCAATAATGTGAGATTCTTGAAACAAGTTCAGGTCAGGCATCATAATGAATCTGCTAGGTAGGAAAAACTATTAAACATCATTTAAAAACAGTTCTCAGGACAGAAATGTCCTACATGTTCAAGCAAGATTTCCTAAAATTAAGATTCTACTAAGAAATAGGCATACTAAAAATTACTGAAACAACCTTATCACTTTTATCACTCCAGTGTTTGAGAAATGCTATATTGCGATTGTTGATGTTCTTAACATGAAGATTCTAGGTTCATATTTGCAGAAAATCAAAATTTGTCCATTTCTGTTTATTTCACCACTAAGTGACATTAAAGAAGGGAATTCTACCTGCACATCGTTGCAAAATAAATAATAAAACTTATTCACTAAGATATTTCCTTTTTCCCTTTAACCCCACAAATATATATGAGGACACAAACAATGTGTTTAACTGCATGTCTACATGGAATAGCTTTTAAATTTCTAAGGTTTAATTTATTAAACCATGTTCTTCACTCAGCTATCTCTGCTGCACACTACCTCCAGCAGTCAGTCCTTCTTTAGTTTATGCAGGAACAGCAAAAATCAGAATTCTACTCTCTCTCTCTACATATATATATATACACACACACACACATATATATGCATATGTACACACACACACACATACACACACACACACACACTAAGGTACCAGGTTGGTAGCAGTTGAAATCCAGAAGGCTTGAGAGTTCTTGAAAATTAAAGTATTTTCTAATTTAAGTATTCATTGGAAAGCCCTCCTGTTTTCTGCATAATTGGCATAACCTGTTTTAGCACTTACATGATTGTCCTTGCCCTAGATTTCATTTACTAATGTTAGAGAATGGTATTTTTGATGAGTAGCCTGCTATTTCTGGTTAAGTTGTATCAGCTAAGGTGGCATTTAATGTTTTAATTTAAAGAAGTCACAGTCAATAACTTTATAAGTCAGCATATCCTTCTGAAAGGGTGATTAAAGAATAAAACACTTCCATTGATTAACAATATTTTTTCACCTTAGTAAACCAAAACTTTGGACCTTTGATTCCAGCATTAAATATTTTTAAAGTGTTAAAAACTATACTTTAATTAAGTTTTAAAAATGCATAGAATATTATCCAATTTTACCTTCAATGTGATCTAAAAGGTCTCTCAGTGGCTTTTTCTCCAATATGACTCAGAATGGCTTCACCTAAAAGACCTATATTTCATTTAAAGCATAGCTTAAGTGAAATGCCTGCTTATGTTATGCTCTTTTGACCAAGAGGAATGGTGAACTAATGCCAATTTTATTTTCTATTTCCATTAACCACCCTACCTCACAGATGGACAAAATAAATGGAAATAAGGGATATTAAGAAAAGGTATATTTCTAGATTAAGTCCACAAATTCTCATATTGTATTTACCAAATCACTTCTCAGTAATATTTTATTATATTTATGTAATAATTTTTCTATAATATAGTTTTGATTTTATAAATTTGTGTTCTTTTATTAAGCAGCTATACATCACAGTGAGATCAACACAGGTTAGGGATCTAAAGCCAATCAATTAAATTCAATTCATATCTTTAAAAGTAAATATAATAAAAATAATAACATGCAAAAAAGACAAAATTACATTAACATATCATAGATTCTAAGCCAAAAAAAAGTTAAATATAAACCACAGGGGGATACCAATATCTCACCCGCCTAACAAAATTTGAAAGTAATTGGAATTACAGATGCTAAAGAGAATGCAGCACAAGAAAAAGTCATTCTCTTCTGGTGGAAGTGTGAAACCAACCTCTTTGTGAAACAGCCTGTCATTATCAACTACTATAGATGATACGTACATTCTATCAATGAGCAAATGTGCTACTATGAATGTAAGACAGAGCAGCATTTCTCATATTTAATGTATGTATTTATGACTTGAAGTTCTTGTTCAAGATTCAAATTTATTAGTTCTTGGTAGACCATTAGTATATTTCTAACAAGGCCTTAGGTGATGCTGATACTTCTACACAATGACATATTGAGATGCAAAGCCCTAGAGAAAATAATGTACATTTTGAACATGGATACATATAAAATATTCATGTCTATCATTTCATAAGAGTTGAAACTGCAGTAAACACAAGTGTTCATCAAAAGTGAATTGGATAAATTGCGGTGTGTTCAAACAAGGGAATAATAAATAGCAATGAAAATGCAATTTTGATAACTACACACAGTGACTATAGAAAAAAAGTCGCACTTATTCCCTTCATATGAAGGACCTTAACAGGCAATACTATATTACATGGTACAAGGATTTACTCATATTTCACAAAACTATAAAGATTGCCAAGAAATATTTATAATAAATTTAGAACAGTGGTTATCTAGCCTAATGTTTATAAGAGAAATTATTATGATTAAAATGGGACATGCAAAAAGCTTGTGGAGTTTTAATATTTCTATCAAACATAATAATTTTAAGCAGTACATTGATGCTGCTTGCCCCTTTGTCTAAGTATGTTTTATTTCACAGAAATTAATGAAGAAAAAAAAAGTGTAGTAATGCAATATTATCAAAGACAGCATAGGGAGGAAAGAAGAAATTTAAAAATTATATTATGAGCCCGAGGACTTCTGGTTCCAAAATGTCAGTGTAGAAGCAAGCTGGCTTCATTCCAGCCCTCAGAAAACCAAAAATAAATATGTAGTGCCAAAATTATCACCAGTAATATCCCAGAAATCAATTATAAGGAGACAGTCCCCAGGGCCACAGAGAAATGAAAAAACTCCAAGCAGATAACAAAAGAATTGTATTTCCATATCCACTATACCCCTTGGTCCAATCTGCCTGGCACCGAGTGTGTGAAAACTTTCCCCAGACTCTCAGTTTCTACAATGGAAAAAGTGAGATTGAAGTGGACAGCCAACTTCACCTTCGTGGGTTCAATGAAAGGAAATCTGTTCCTGCCTCAACTCACAGGAAGTACTGTAAGTGCCAGGAGGGAGAAATATCCCTGAGGATAGTCAAAGACAAAGGGGGAAGGCAGGACAACCATTACCAGCACTGGAAAATCTGCTGTGTAACTTGGCCAAAGGGAGACAACAAATCAGAGTGGCTGTTTAACAGCACTAAAATGTAGAAGGTTTGTTCCATGGGTCCCCTGGGCACAAAACCTTAGCCAGCCTTCTCACACCATCAGGATACACCTTTTGGGACCTCCCCCATTCAGGAGGGTCCGCACACTGATAGGTTACTACACATGAGGCAACCTTGGCTTAAGGCATCATCTAGTGCTGAAAAGGAGGTATCAACCTAGTGGGGGGGAAAAAAAACATTAAAAAAAGAAAAAGAAGAAAAGAAAGAGGGGAATTACAAAGAATCTCCAAGCAATCATATCCAATAAACAGCAAAACAAGCCAAAGAAGATTTGAATAAATAACTAACCCTTCAATGCAAAAACATACATATATACCCACAAGAAATAATATCAAACAAGGAACTGTAACCTCCTCAAATGGACAAAGCAAGGAACCAGCAACCAACCCTAACAGTAAGGTGATATGTGAACTCTCTGACCAAGAATTCAAAATATCAATTTTAAGGAAAATTAGTTATCTCCAAGATAACAACAACAACAAAACAAGCAATTTTAACATTTATCAGAGAACTTTAACAGAGATTGAAATAATAATTTAAAAAAACCCAGAGATCCTAGAATTGAGAAATACATTTACTGAACTGAAAAATTCATTAAAGACTCTCAAGAGCAAAATGGCTTGAGTAAATATCAGTGAGTTTGAAATCAGGCTATTTGAGAATACACACTCAGAGGAGAAAACAGGAAAAAGAATGAAAAGTAATGAGCATCACCTACAAGATATAGAAGGTTATCTCAAAAGAGCAAATATAAGAATTATTGGTGTTGAAGAAGGACTTGATAAAAAGCAAGGGGTAGAAAGCTTATTCAAAGAAACAATCACAGAAAACTTTGTAAAACTTGAGAAAAACATAAATATCCACATACGGGAAGTTTAGAAAACACCAAAAAAATTGGACCGAAATAAGACTACCCCAAAGTATATAATATCAAACTGTCAAAGGTCAAGGACAAAGAGAAGATATTAAAAGCAGCAAAAGAAAAAGCAAATAACATATAAAGAAGTTCCAAATCATCTGGCAACACAGATTTCTCAATGGAAGTCATATAGGCCAGAAGGGAGTGGGATGATATTTTCAAAGTACTAAAAGGAAAAGAAAAGGAAAACAAAAAAGCAAAAAAAATGGCATGTAAGAAATGCAAGAATACTGTATTCAGCAAAAGTATCTTTCAAATATGGAGAAGAGATAAAGTCTTCTTTAGATAAACAAAAACTGAGAGAATTTACCACTACCAGACCTGTTTTGTAAAAAATGCTAAAGAGAATTCTTAAATTAGAAAGAAAAAAACCCTAATGTGCAAGAAGAAAATATTTGAAAACATAAAACCCATTGGGTTCATTAAGTACGTGAACAAGCGCTCAAAATACTCTAATACTATAATTGTAGTTTGCAATCCACTTATAACTCTAGTATGAAGACCAAAAGACAAATCAAAAACAGCAACACCTACAGCAACTTAAGAGATAAGTAGGCAATATAAAATATGTAAATTTAGATAACATAAAGTCAAAATGTGTGGGAGTAATGGAGTTAAAGTACAGAGGGTTTTCTTTTTCATTTTTTCTTGGTTATTTCTATTTTTTCTTGTGATCTAAGGTAAGTTATCGTCTCTTTAAAATGACATATATATAAGATGTTTTTTCTTTTAAATTCAATTAATTTAGGGGGTACAAATGTTTTTTGTTACATGGATGAATTGTATAATGCTGAAATCAGGGCTTTTATACCCATCATGAGAATAGTGTACATTGTACCCTATAGATAGATTTTTATCCCTTATCTCCCTCCCACCTTCCCCTTTCTTAGTTCTCAATGTCTATCACATCACTTTATGACCATATATACTCATTGTTTAGCAACTACTTACATGTGACAACATTTGGTATTTGTTTTTCCATTCCTGAGATATTTTGCTTAGAATAATGGTCTTCAGTTCCATCCCAGTTGCTGCAACAGACATTTCTTGTAAGCTTATGGCAACTGCAATACAAAAACCTGTAACATATTCACTAAAAATAAGCAGTGAATTAAAACATACTAACAGAGAAAATGACTTAACCACAAAGGAAGACAGTAAGAAAGGATGTGGGTAGTTACAAAACAACCAGAAAACAAACAACAAAATGGCAGTAGTAAATTCTTACTTATCAATAATAACACTGAATGTAAATGGACTCAATTCTCCAATTGTAAAGTATAGAGTGGCTGAATGGATAAAGAAACAAGATGAAACTATATGCTGCCTACAATAAACCCATTTTTCCTATAAAGAGACATATAAACTGAAAATGAAGGGTGGAAATGAAAAAAGGGCAAGAGTAGCTATACTTATATCAGATAAAATAGACTATAAATCAAAGACTATAAAAAGAGACAACGAAGGTTACTATACAATGACAAAAAGGTCATTTCAGCAAGAGGTTATAACAATTATAAATATCTGTGCTCCCAACAGAGCTCCCAAGCATATAAAGCAAATATTAATAGATCTATAAAGAGAGATAGAATGCAATATTATAATAGTAGAGGACTTCAACACTCCACTCAGTAATGGACAGATCTTCCAAACAGACAATCAACAAAAAAACCTTTGAAGTTAAACTACACACTAGACCAAATAGGTCTAACATTTACAGAACGTTTCACCCAATACTGCAGAATATATGTTGTTTTCATGAGCACACAGAACATCTCCAGAATAGACCGTATGTTAGCCCACAAAGCAAGTCTCAACAAATTTTAAAAAGTTGAAATCATATCAAGTCTCTTTGCTGATGATAGAATAAAACTGGAAATCAATTAACAAGAACAACCTGGGAAAATGCACAAACACATGGAAAGTGAACAACATATTACAGAATAACCAATGGTTCAATAAAGAAACAAAGAAAAAAAATCTAAAAATTCTTTAAAAAAATGGAAGTGGAAATATAGCATACCAAAATCTATGGGACACAGCAAAAGAGGGAAGTTTGTAGAAATAAATGCCTACCTCAAAAAGTAGAAAGACTAAATAAACAACCTAATGATACATTTCAAGGAGCTAGAAAAGTAAGAACAAACCAAACCCAAAATTAGTAGAAGTAAAGAAATAAGAAAAATCATAGCAGAAATAAATGAAATTGATACTAAAATACAACACAGAAATCTAACAAAATGAAAAGTTGGGTTTTTTTTGAAAAAATAAAATCGAGAAGGCTTTAGTAGACTAAGAACAAAAGAGAGAAGACCCATATAAATAAAATCAGAAACAAAAAAAGGAGACATAACAATTAAGACCACAGAAATACAAAGAATCATTAGAGACTATTATAAATAAGTATATGCCAGCAAATAGAAAAACTAGAAGAAATGGATAAATTCCTGGACATATACAACCTAACAAGATCGAACCATGAAGAAATAGAAACCTATAATAAACAAATAACAAGTAACGAGAATGTTTCCAGCATAAAGAAAAAATAAATATTTAAGGTGATAGCTCTCCCAATCACACTGATTTAATTTTTACAAATTATATGAATGTATTAAATTATCACATGTACCCCCGAAATATGTATATTTATTATGTATCAATTAAAAATTTAAAAAATTTTATTAGGTTGAAAATGGAAAAACACCTAAAAATCATAATACTGGCAATGAAGCTCACAAACGAATCCTAAACATCTGAATTAATGACATAAAAGATTTGAGAAAAAGCATACAAAATAAGTAAAAAGAGAGAAAGACAAAGTAATTAGATAAAATATTATAGAGATGAAGAACAGACAACAGAAATTAAGAACATATATCACCAGTATCTTTAACAAAATAGTTTATTCATTAAATAGATACATCTATAGATATAACCCAGTCAACACAAAATGAGACTTAATAAAAACAACTTGGAAATGATCAACTAAAATAATAAAATACTGGTAGTAAGTATGGGATCAATCAAATTAAAGATAGAGTTTAAAACTTAAAATTTGAAATTATTTGTGGTAGCAAAACAAAATGTATTTGCTATAATGCAATTTTTGAAATATAAACCACATAATGTAAAAGTAGTTTTTTGACAATAGCTTGGGCAAATCCTTCCAGAAATTTCAAAGAAAAAGAAAAAAATTCACATAGATGGGGTAAAGAGGCATCTGGAATTAGTTCATTATTTTAATGGCTTTGTGACATTAGATATCCCTCACTATTTTTCATTCTGCATCCATGCATTTTCTTATCTACATTATTCTTTGCATCACAGAGAAGGAGCTTAAAAATAAATTTCCCAGAATGGGTTTCCATGTTTAATTCTTCATTCCTATCACTGAGAGAGATATTGTAAAATATTTAATTTTATAAAGGTAATCACTAGTAAAGGTAGGTTACAATTCTTCTAAATTATGAAGGCTAGATGATAGAAAAGATTGAAAAACGTTGGACAAAACACATGCCTATATACTATTACACTAAGATTTTGCATATACAGAGTCAAGGAAATGAGGCTTTCTGATACAATGATGGGGTAAATGGAATGAATTTATCTTTAAAAAGAAATGGACTGTAAAATGTAGCAAGAACTATATGTTGCATATATATATATATATATATATATGTGTGTGTATTTAATGATACATGAACATGTTGAAATAAAAACAATGGGCAAAGATATGAGGCTAATTTTTCATAAAAATAAATCACAGATTAAAATATTAATATAGGAAATGGCTAAATACAAACTAAAAGTCATTATATAAGACAAATCAGTTTACTATAAAACGCTGAATGAAGAGTGAAAATCCTCAGTGAAACCAGGCACTGTTCTAAATACCATTAGTCAATGCCATTGAAGAACATGAAATAAATGCATTATATGTTATATATTACATATAATAAGATTTTTTGTTATTTTATATATTATATTATTATAATATAGTGTCGCATTATAAATATCAGAAGACAAATGTATCAGAAGACAAAGAAATTATGGGGAGTTGATCAGAAGACAAAGAAATTATGGGGAGTTGTGTACCTGGAAAAGTTGTTAAGAACCATAGGAAAATATTTTCAAGCTGTTAGAGCTCATTAAACTTGTTGGTTACAAGTAAATGTTCAGTTAGCAACCCAATCGAACAGTGATGTAACTATAATAGAAAAAATAGAATAGAAATGTATAATATATATTACTGAATTATGTAATATATGTGTCTATGGCAAAATTGATCATTTCATTCATAGTAGCATTATGTCCAAAATAAAAACATCAACATAACATCGTGGAATTACGAGATACCTGCAATTCTTATATAAAGAAAATTTTAATTGTGCCACTTTAATAAAACCTGAAAAATAGACACATGCCTCATTTCTCATTATAAAAGGATATTAACTGCACTCTGCATTTTACTTTTGACAATATAATCACAAAAAATAGAAAATAACAAGAGAATTATTTTAAAATTGAAAGAATGTTAAGTTTATTTGGAATAAAAAACTGATAATATCCAGTGACATTCTAGAAGTTGGAAGATGAAAAAAATTGCATTAACATTGACTGTTTACAAGAGTATAAATTTGTACAACATCTATGAAGGCTATTTGGCAAATTTTATCACCTTTTAAAAGTAATTTAACCAATCAGGTTTTAAGGATTTATCCTTTAAAAATATTTTTTGTGAGCTCTCTCTCTCTCTCTCTCACTCTCTCGCTCACACACACGCTCCTCACCCAAAACAACAACAACAACAACAACAAAAAACCACTGCAACATTATTCATATCTGGGAGTGATGGTTGCAACAAACAAAGTTTATCTATAAGACAAATGGCATTTAACTGTTAAAAGAACCTGGTAGATGCATAAAGGTTGTCCTAAGAAGTAACAATATATTGTTAAGAAGAAACAAATTTCACAGAACACATTTAGGATGAATCACTTTTTCTTAAAATATAGCTGTTTATTATGTGTGTATTAGGAATTTAGAAGTGGATACATTAAACTACTAACAGTCAATATTTCTGGGTGCTGGATTATTTGTGAACCTCAATTTCAACTTTACACATTTCTATATTATTTGAATTTTCAACTATGTTTTACTTTTGTAATCAGTAAAACCAAGCCATTTTAAAAGAAAGATATAAGTTCTATTAGTTTTTTCAGTTTTATTAAGGAAAGAATTTTATATTCTGGCCTGGATTTATTGAAGCACAAAGTAAAGAAAATAGGAGGATGCAAATACATTGATACTTCTGTATCCTATTGCTTTGATTACCATGTACAGTGTACTGAGATGGTGAACTATGGCTACAATGACAATGAATCCTGTGAGCCAGTCGTTTTGTGGATAGATTTATTTTTATAGTTTCTTTAGTGTTTGTAGGAGAAAAAGACATAACATGAGAATGGGAACAATAAAATATCTCATTTCATACTTTCTTCTATTGACAGGTATAAGTAATACCTTATGTTTACATATCACCTATTTTAGAGAGTGAAGTATATTTATGGACACCTATTCATTGTCAGCACATTTCTCTGCCTGCCTGCATGCAGGATTCGTGAGCTGACCATTTGAATAAATTCAGTCAAACAATTACCTAATGACAGCTATTATTTTGAATCCTTAACCAATTAAATCTAGTTAATTTACATTCTCATTTCAGTAATTGGTTATTTGGTTTGGTATTCTGACTGGGTTTTAACACTTTGCATTCAAAATTGTGATAAAATAGGGTAAAACTGGTACAATCTCTGTTTTTCAAAATATTTTTGCATATTCAAGAATAGTTAGAGTCACATGTAAGTCCTAGTAACAGGAAATTGTCTACAAATCTTGCTTGTCTCACTTTTAAATAGAGATTCATGACATTCTGTAAGATTTACTTTAGGAAAAACATCCAAGTCTCAATCTCCCATTCTTTCATTTAATATTTAACATCCATTGAGAACCTACTATAAACCCTTGACAGGCAAAGATGAACATTATCTTTAAAGTAATACAGTCCATTAGATACACAGACAGTATAATAAAATAGGAGTGAACATGCATTGGGAATTCGAAGACAACTTTTTAACCAGCTGCTACAGGAATAACCTGGGCAAAAAGGATAGGAAAAACATTCCAGGGAGAACAGACATATTTTGGGAAAGAACAAAATTGCTCAATAGCATAGCAAAGTCAGCATTTGTTGTGGTTGTAACAGAAGTTGAGTGAGGCGAAGTGGTAGAAGATGGGGTGGTCTCGTTTGCTACGTTTAATTAGAATCCTCATGAGGGGTCATTGAAACAGGGGAACGGCACATTTGATTTCCTGTCTGTTTTACATGGTGTTAGTGTCACTTGAAGGATGTAATCAGTCTAGAAACCTTAAACCATTATGTTTAGCAATATATATTTCTGAGAATTAATCCTCCACAAGGCAAGGTAATGCAGAGGTTGAAATCATAATCTCTGGACCCTGATCGTGACATTGCCCAGATGTGTGATTTTGGCAAATCATTGCTGTGTCCTCTCTGTGCCGCAGATTCCTAATTTGTGAAAATAGTAATAATAATAATAATAGTAGCTCTGAGGCTTAATATAAAGCTTTAATAGATCAATATAGATAAAACTGTACATTAGCTCACTAAATGTCAGCTGAGAGTTTTGTCTGTCTTCCAAAGGCCCTCTAATCCTTCATTTTATTAATTTATTATAATTTTTTTATTTCAAAATATTACGGGGGTACGAACGTAGAAGTTACATGTATTATTGCCTTTGCACCGCCCGAGTCAGAGCTACAAATTTGCCCATCTCCAGACAGTGTACACTGCACCCATTAGCTATGAATTTACCCATCCCCCCCTCCCTGCTCCCTCCTGCCGGACAGCCGGCAGGTACTTGCATTACCAACATCATTTTTCGCAGATCTAGAAACTAATCCTTCATTTAAAAAAATGTTTTAGTCATGTATTTTCCTTTACTGTAAATCCCACTTTCTTGTCAGGGAGCTCCCTGCACTGCCATGCTGCTTTCTTTATGTTGTTTTTCTTCACTCTCTTAGAAGCCTGTTGTGATCCTATCTATGGTTAGTCTTCCACCCCATGTAAGCTGCATTTCTTATAGAAATCTCATACTGCCAGAACCTACTTTTTATTTTCTTTCTCTGCCTGGTGTAAATTCTTGAGGGGAAGTGTAGCTAAAGCAAGACTGGGTTGGCTGAGTAGATAAGAACATGTGTAAGGGAGCAGGGGGTTCTGGCTCTAGGGAACCAGAGGCTTCTAATCTTAGTCCACATAGTAGAGACACAATCTCAGTCAAAGGACAATTTATTCATGTCCTTTTTGTCTCAATCTCAGTAGAGATTCACTCAAGAATAAGTAAAAACAAAGGACTTAGACAATGGGGAATCACAGTATATATTTTTGGGTTGGAGAAAAAATGAGTAGGATCTCTAACCATTTACTTTTTTATTCATTCAGACAAAAAATGACCAGTGCTTTTTTTTTTTTTTTCAATCCTTGTGTTTTGTGTTGGGGATGGATATGAACCTGGTACCAGTTTTGCCTTGAGATCTGTAGGAAGCAGGGGAAACAAACAGGAAAATGGACAATTACAGATCAGCACTGGAAGTGCTCAGATGGGGAGAATTCTCCACTGTGGAGGCTCAGAGAAGACAGTTGCCTGACACAGCAGCACTCTCTGGAGGCAACAACTCTTCCTGAGGTTGAGGCTGTTTATTTTCTGCCCTTTATTTCTTTTCTGCTATGTGTAGCTGGTTAAGGGCACTGACATATGTTTGCTGCCCAAATGAGGAGCAAAGCCCTACAGGTACAATTTGGTTCTGATTAAATGTGGGCTGAAAGTGAGGCCTTTAGGGTGTTTCCCTGAATAGCCTTCAGGTAGCTTAGGTGAATGATTATAAATAAATAGAAAACTTTGACACTTGCACATAGTTTGAGTTTCACAAAGTTCCAGCCAGTAGTTAGGGACACTGAGATATTCAAGTTCCCAATTAGGGCTTAAATGGGATGTTGCAGGGAAAGAATAAGGCACAAAAGCAACGCATATGTAGATTATTAAACCAGCTTGTTAATATCCTAAAGTTGTTATGAGGATAGGAAGCCATTACAGGTAAAATACCATTATTTTCAATAATTTTAACAAAACAGTGCTTGTATGTCTTCTGATTAATCATTCTTCCTTTTACTTTACAATTATTTAACAGTATTCTGCTTCTGTATTAGCATCTCATAAAAAGAAAACATGGGAAAGAATTGCACAATTTAGCTTCAGTTAAAAACTTATGTGAATAGAAGAATAAGACTAGATCCCTATCTCTCATCATATACAAAACTCAACTCAGAATGGATTAAATACTGAAATGTAAAACCTGAAACTATAAAACTACTAGAAGAAAACATACAGGAAATGATGCATGACTTTGGTCTAGGCAAGAATTTTTGGACAAGAACTCAAAAGCACAGGCAATGAAAGCAAAAGTAGACAAATGGAATTGCATCAAACTAAAAAGCTTCCGCACAGCAAAGAAAACAATCAACACAGTGAAGAGAAAACCTAAAAAATGGGAGAAAATATTTGCAAACTACACATCTGACAGGGGGCTAACACCCAGAAAATATAAGGAATTCAAAAAACTCAATAGCAAAATAGAAAAAATATAATATGATTAAAAAAATGGGCAAAAGCCCTAATAGACATTTCTCAAAAACAGACATACAAATGGCCAACAGGCATGTGAAAAAATGCTCAGTATTACTAATCATTAGGGAAATGCAAATCAAAACTATAATGAGATATCACCTCACCTTGGTTAGAATGGGTATTATCAAAAAGTCAAAAGGTAACAAATTATGGCAACGATGTGGAGAAAGGGGACCTCTTAAACACTGTTTTAGAGTTAGTCCAGCCACTAATGGAAGTTCCTCAAAAAGTTAAAAATAGAACTACCATACGGTCCATCAATTATACTACTTGGTATACCCAAAAGAAATGAAATCAGTATGTCTAAGAGATGTCCACACTGCTATGTTTACTGCGGCACTGTTCACAATAGCCAAGATATGGAATCAATCCAGATGCCCATCAACAAATGGATGGATAAAGAAAATGTGGTATATATACACAATTAAATACTGTTTAGCTATAAATAAGAATGAAATCCTGTCATTTGCAAAAATGTGAATGAACCTGGAAAACATTATGTTAAATGAAATGAGCCAGGCACAGAAAGAAAAATACTGCATGATACCACTCAACATCACTCATATGCAGAATCTAAAAAAGCTGATCTCATAGAAGTGGAGAGTAGAATAGTGGTTACCAGAGGCTGGGGAAAGGAGGTGTAAGGAAGAATAAGGAAAGACTGGTCAATTGGTACAGGGTCACAGTTAAAAGGAGAAATGATTTCTGACATGTTATTGTGCAGAAGGATGAATATAGTTAATAATACTGTATGATGTAATTTAAAACAGTTAAAAGAGAGAACTTTGTTTTCTCCACAAAGAAACAATGAATGTTTGAGATTATGGAAATAACAAATACCCTGATTCAGTCATTACAAAATGTACACATGGAGTGAAACATCTCACTGCACCCCATGATTTGTACAATTATTATATGTCAATTAAAAAAAACTAGAAAAATTACATGGATAGAATTCTTTAATAACAGTAATACCTACTTTTGATATTTGCCAGGTTCTATTTGAGAACCTATTTTTATGTATATTATCCCTTTTAATAAACACAACAATCTCATCCATCCATTCTGGAAACAATAGTTGCAAATAAAGAAGAATATCAAGAAACAAAATAAATTCCTGAGCTGACAAAATAGATGTTAAAAGTTTATTAACTAGGCCGAGTGTCGTGGCTCACGTCTGTAATCCCAGCACTTTGGAAGGCCCAGGCAGGAGGATCACTTGGGGCCAGGAGCTTGAGACCAGCCTGAGCAACATAGTGAGACCCTATCTTAAAAAAAAAAAAATTAAGTCATTTGTTATAGGAACAAGTCATCCTTCCCTGTGAAAATCCCTATTTTATACATTTTTAAAAATTTAACTCATCTATATTAAGAATCATGTTTCCTCAAATACTCATGGGCTGACATTGTAGAGATTTGTAAATGTTATCTTCCTCCTGGTGCTGAGGAACACTTTATTTACAAGTTAATTTTGTGTGCAAGTAGATTAGTTTAACTCAGTCTTTCTGAGATGCTATCCATATAGAATATCAAACACATATCAGACTAAGCAATAGCATTTATCATCTTCTGGCCTCCCCCTCTAAAGCTAAGGCCCTAAGGACTAACAATATTTCTGCTCAATAAACTTATTGTCCACTAATTTAACTCTAGTTAGGAATCATGTATACATTTCATATTTTTAAAAAACATATTTTCTAAGAAACTTTAAAAATATAAAATCAGAAAGAATAATAGAATAAATACACATGTCCTAAGATTAAGTTTCTCACATTTGATCATACTTGCTTTATAATTTAGATTAATAAATTTAGTATTACAGATAAGATGGAATTACCTTTTGTTCCCATCTCCAGAACCATTATTCATCTTCCTCTACTAGATGTGTATTTTGTTTAATTTGCAAAACATGTGATACCCAACCTATCACTCTATACCTTATTTTTTTCCCACTCACTTTTTTTTATCTTTCAATATTCCATATGTGGTTCTAGGTCAATCTTTTATCTGTAATGTACAATTCCAGAATTTTATCTCATAAATACATCACATTTTATTTATCCATCCCTCTGATGAGAAGCACTGGGTTGATTCAATATATTTTTTCATTCTGAACTCTGCCAAAGGGAAATTTCTGTCTGTACTTGTGAAAATGTTCTTTAGGGAATTACTTAGAACAGAATTATTGAGTTTCTGTATGTGCATTGTGCATTTTTAGTTTTACTAAGTACTGCCAAGTTCTGCTATAAAACATTTTTACCAATTTACACTGTTACCAGCGGTGTTATGAGAATTCTCATTCCCCACACTCCCACTAGTCCTTTTTATTGTCAAATTTTGTTGTTGCTGTTATTGCCAATCTAATGAGTGAATAGGGGTATCTCGGAAAGTCCATTTATATCTAAATAATTTTAAGCAATTAAAAGAAATATTGAAACACAAAATATCCTGATTCCCCCTCATTAATGAAATAATTTGAAGGTGTAAGAGAGGACCTAGGTAAAAATGTGTCTTAAGGAAGATGGAATTAATTTATTTATTTATTTATTTATGCCAGAGGAATTTGTTATACTGCTATTTCAGACTTTTCTTTTTGGAAACACATATTGCTGAATAAATACAACATTAGAATGCAAATTTTCTACTTTAAGTAACCCTAAACAAAGGAAAGCCAGATTAACTATAGACTTTGGTAAGTGTTAGTTTAAATTTGTTGTCTATAATTAAGAAATAATTACACTGACAGTTCTATTCAAATGAGCTCCCTTTGCTTTGTAATTCCTGTAAAATAATTAGAACAGTGTAATAATGTCACAAAATAGCAGAATTGACCAACAGAAGAGATAAGACGCCAAAAATAGATTGAATTATATATAAAATTTTAGTAGTATTAAATAAGCCTGAAAATCTTTGCATAAATTTAGGAGTTTAATTGATAACATTGGAAGAACTACTGGTTTCTTCAGCCTCATTAACTTTCATTTCACTCATGTATCCTACACTCCAACTGTATTAAATTCTTACTTGTGCAAAACTCCTGAGAACTTTAACAACTCAGTACCATTGTACACTTTATCCATACCTGTGTAGTAGGGAATGCTGAGTTTCTTCTTTCTAGGCACAGACACTATTTTCCAATTCCCCACATAGTTGGATATGCCAGATCACTGGATTCCAGACAATAGAACACGAGCAAAGGAGACATGCCATTTTTATGCCTCACCAGTAAAATCATCACATACATAGTTGGGTCTTTCTCATTTTTCCCTTCAAGTTCTTTCTGGAAGGATATCTGAGTGGCACACTTTGAGGGATGCCATAAATAAATAAAATCAAATCTTCAAACTAACCAAAATGGAATGGGATATTTACAAAATTGCACATGAATGACTATAGCATCAGACACCATTTGTTGCCTGCTAAATTTCCATTTGTCTCTTCAATTCCCTACTTACTAAATCCACCAAATCACACAACTGTATCCCCAATTTCAAAGGTGAATTCCAAATAACTATATGGAGGAGAATGCCTCCACCAACCTCAGATGGTTGCATAAATAAAAAGTAAATGTCTATTTGGTTTGAGCCATTACACCCTTTTAGATCTATCTTGTTATAGCTAACATTACCCTAATACATTATAGAAGCCGATACCTCTACGTTCCACCCAGGGAATCCAACTTTAATAGAAACTTGTTGATAGTCTATATTGACTTCCAAAGGAGAAAGGTTTGGTATCTTCCTCCACGGAGTTTTCAAATTTTGTTTACACCTCATTTAGAGTGCTTTCTATCTTTATATATTTATTTGCCTTGATCAACTTTTAAAACTGTGAGTACTTGAGAGAAGTAAACTTTTCTATAATTCTTATATCCCTATTGCCTAGCATGGAGCTTGGTTCATAGATTACATAATTAAATAAAATCAACAATTAAATAACTGAATAATTATCAGTATAGATGGAAATACCATACACAGTATATCACACCTTGGGATGCATCAAATGATTAAATAACATGTCAACTTGGGTCCTCCAAGAAGCAGAACTAGAAGTGTAAAAAACCTTTTGGGGAAAGTCCTGTATAGAATAAAGAGGGAGGGAACAGGAGTAGGCAGGAAAAATCTTCAGACCTCAGTGCAGGTCAGTGGATCATCGAGGCTGTCAGTTGGCTATGCTCCTGGAGATCTGAGTGATCCACTTTAACAGTACCCACAGAAAAATACGAAATAAAATATTTGAACTAGTTAAAAAATAGGTAATTCACCTAACCCTAAATGACTAGTTATAATATTAGCCATTATTTGTTACCTCTTTCCTTATTTTTTTACTCCCTAAATGTCATAAATTGTATAATGCCATCCCTATCTTCAGGGGAAGATAGTATTTCGATTCACCCATTCATAATCCTATTTCTTTCGTAAGTGTCTGATTTAAGAAAATGTAATCTGACCTAATTCTAGCAAATGACATAGAGAAAGTTTATTGGTGATTTTCTGACAAAGGTTTGTTCTCTTCCAAGAAATACATACTGAAAGACTAGAGCCCTTTTCTTCTGGAAGTTTTCACCTCCAGATGTAACACCTAGAATTTCTACTAGCTTGAGCCAACATGTTAAGGAGGAAGAAGGCAGGATTACTGCAGAAAAGCAGAGCCAGAGGGCTGACCTTGCACCCTCACTAGTGAAGTGTGCCAACCTCACCTCTGAAGCTCTGGACCTTCTGGACTCTTAAGGAAGATACTTGATATCTTTATTATTTATGCTAATTTCATTTGTGAGTATACATTATTCAAAATTGAAAGCATCCTACCTATTTCAATCTTTTTTTAATATTTATAATATTTAAAAATTATATGAAAACCAAAATGAACCAGTGAAGTATATAACAATGTAAATACCACAAACAAAAAAATGAAAATTAAAAAAAAGTCCAAACAGGGATGTAGGAAAGACACATATGGATACATTTCTAACTACTGTAAGCAATCAAAGAAATGAAGTTGTAGAGCCATAACTTAACTATGATAATTTTTAAAATATGATATTCAATATAGGTATAAGGTTTCAGGAAAACTGAATGATTAAATATAATTTTAAAGCAGTTTTAAGTAGGAATTTATGGAAAATAAATTTGCAATAGCTTTCAAGAATCATAAAATAGTCATAAACCAAATCCAATAATTAAAATTATACATATTTTATCCTAAGGAAATAATTACAAAATAAAACAATCTCCTTATAATGATGATCATTGTGTTTTTTTAATAATGAGAAAACATTTAAATATACTATTATACAAAAATGATGAATGACTAATTAAAAAGGTATTCTTAAACTAGAGTAATTGTTTTGCATACAAAGCCCATTAATATGAGTTACATGGGACACTTTTTGTAAATACAGATTCCTAGACTCATTTCAGACTTGCTAAATAAAAATTTCCTATGCTGTTACCATGAATCTCCATAATTAACAATCATCTCAAGTGATTCTAATGATCAAGTACTAAATGGAAAATGATGCTCACTTTTAAAATCACAACTATTAAGAGTATGCAAGAGGTACTATATCACAATTGTTTCTTAAAGCTGAATAGTACTCCATGGTATACATATACCACAGTTTATTAATCCACTCATGTATTGATGGACATTTTGGTTGTTTCCACATCTTTGTATCCCAGGAATGGAAAAACAAGCACCACATGTACTCACCATCAAATTGGTATTAGCTGATCAACATTTAAGTGCACATATAAGAATAACATTTATTAGATGTTGGGCAGGGGGTGAGGGAAGGAGGAGGAGGGGTGGGGGGAGGAAGGGACGGGGATATACACAAACAATGAGTGCAATGCACACCTTTGGGGGAATGGACACACTTGAACCTCAGACTTGGAGGGGAGGGAGGGGCAAGGGCATCATATGTAACCTAATCATCTGTACCCCCGTAATATGCTGAAATAAAAAAAAAAGAATATGCAGAAGTATAAAAAGATATGTGGCATAATATTGAGAGAAAATATAGAAATATATAACATATATTGTGTGTATTATGATTATAGTTACATACACTTTGTAAATATATGGTTAAATTGAGGTTGAGAATATTTTTAATATGTGTGCACATTCCTTTTTATTTACTTTTATTTTCACAATGTTGTGTTAACACTTTCCTTAAAGAAGATAATGACTATATATTTATTATAAAACTGTTCTCTATATATATCATTTACCCAAATTAGTTTTGGTTATAAGAATCTCTTCAAATATTACATCAAGTTTTACTCAATACAGAACACTCAATAAGTATTTTTTACTCAATACAGAATATTGAATAAGTTTTACTCAATACAGAATATGTGGCTCTGATCTTTAGATCTCAGGAATAAACATAAATAACTTTCAGATGGAAAAAGCATTTAAGAAGCATATCAAAATCTACTAGGAAAAGTTTCTAATGAAATGTTCATCTATTATGGAAGAATATAATACAAATCATGAAGTTGAAACTTTTATCCATAACAAGGCCATAAAAATATAGTTTTGGCAAACTGGAAAATAAAATATTTGCACCTTTTGGATTATTTTAAATCATAAGACATTGCAGAAAGAACCAATACTTGTACTTATATCTAAAAAAATTATTTTGAAATGGGTTTTGTTGATTTTCCACTGTGAAGTTAGATTTTATCAAGAATTAATCAATCATCAAGAATTCTTCCAATTATTTTATAGTAATTTAGTTATAATCCATTTCTGGGTTTGTCAACATTACTGATAGATGGGTTTGTCTTACAATTGTTTCTTATTAATATCTATTGTCAAGTTCCCATGATTCCTTTGTTTTAAGATGAAGACACTTCAAAGAAAACAGCATACATGAACAACAGTAATATCCTTGTTTTAAACTTTCACTGACATCAGAAATTACTTCAGGAAAAAAATTATCAAAATAAGTCATTGTTATTACAAATTGAACATCCTTGGTATGTTTTAATTTCTAAAATCCAGCCAATATTGCTTTAAAAGTCATTTGTACAATTTAAAAAATAGTAAAATGTATTACACATCTCATTTCCGCCATTTAAAAATAACTGGGAAAGTAAAAAGTATATGTATTTTAATCTCAAAATTATAAAAGTAAGATGTAAGATACTAAATTAAGAAGGAAGAAAAGAAGGGAAGGAGTAAGAAGTTATTGCCACCAATATTCATGGTTTTCTTACTATGTGCCAGGTTCTGTTTTAAACACTCTGCATTTAATCTTCATTACAAGTTTATGTAGTGGTATACTTTGTTAGCATATCCTTTTAACAGATGAGGAATTGAGGTGATAATGGGTTAAGTAATTTGTCCATGGTCCTATAGTGGCGGGAGAAAACAGTCACACAACCTAGAACTCCAGAGCACACACTTTTATCTTCTATACTATAGTTTCAGGGTAGAGTTGAACATACCTGGATTTAAATAAGAAGTCTACCAGGCTATAGTAACTAAAACAGCTTGGTACTGGAACAAGAACAGGGACATTGACCTCTGGAACAGGACTGAGAATCCAGAGATGACACCATCTGCATATGGTAATCTAATCTTTGACAAAGCTGACAAAAGCATACACTGGGGAAAAGAATCTCTTTTCAATAAATTGTGCTGGGAAAACTGGAAAGCCACATGCAGAAGATTGAAACTGGACCCCCACCTCTCACCTCTCACAAAAATCAATTCAAGATGGATAATAGACTTAAACCTAAGGCATGAAACCTTAAGAATTCTAAATGAAGATCTTGGGAAGACCCTTTCAGACATCGGCCTAGGCAAGGAATTCTTGAAGAAGAACCCCAAAGCAATCGTTGCAGCAACAAAAATAAATAAGTGGGATCTAATCAAATTAAAAAGCTACTGCACTGCCAAGGAAACTATCACTAGAGTAAATAGACAGCCCACAGAATGGGAAAAAATATTTGCACTCTACACATCTGACAAAGGGCTGATAACCAGAATCTATCTAGAACTCAAAAAAAAACAATAAGAAAAAATCAAACGACCCCATCAACAAATGGGCAAAGGAAATAAACAGAAACTTTTCAAAAGAAGACAGAATAATGGCCAGCAAACATATTAAAAAATGCTCAACATCTCTAATCATTAGAGAAATGCAAATCAAAACCACAATGAGATATCATCTAACCCCGATGAGATTGGCCTCTATCAAAAAATCCCAAAACAACAAATGCTGGTGAAGATGTGGAGAGTCAGGAACACTCTTACACTGCTGGTGGGACTGCAAATTAGTGCAACCTCTGTGGAAAAGAATTTGGAGATACCTCAGAGAGCAAAAAATAGAAATACCATTTGATCCAGCAATAGCACTATTAGGCATCTTCCCAAAAGAGCACAAAACATTCTATGATAAAGACATCTGCACCCGAATGTTTATGGCAGCACAATTCACTATTGCAAGGATGTGGAAACAACCCAAGTGCCTGTCAATCCATGAGTGGACTATTAAAATTTGGTATATATTTACAATGGAATATTACTCAATCATAAGAAACAACAGTGATCTAGCACCTCTTACACTTTCCTGGATTGAACTTAAGCCCATTATCCAAAGTGAAGCACCACAAGAGCAGAAGAACGGGCTCCACTTGTACTCACCATCAAACTGGTTCTAACTGATCAACACTAGGTTGATCACATGGCAGAAATACTCAAGGGATTAGGGGGATGGGGGGGCAAATCAACAACTAAAGGACAAGGGGAGCACTAAGGGGGGGGGCATGCCTTTAACCTGCACTTGGGTGAGGCAAAGACATAAAGTGTAACTGTAGTGTTTGTACCCTCACAATATCCTGGAATAAAAAATTTAAAAAAAGTTGCTGTGAAAAAAAAAAAAGAAGTCTACATAGTCCCAATCAACGTGTGAAAATTACTTAATTTCTACGATTTTATTTTCTAATCTGAAAAATGCAAATAATATCATATTAATGAAACTAATACAGAGATTTCTTTTCCTACAATCTTTCTTTCACCCGAATTTAAGTGAGGACTATACTAATTGCAAAGTCCAGCGCAGTGACAACTTATTTCCTCAAATTTATCATTCTCATAAGAACCAAGGAAAAAGATTATATCAAGAATGCCTGGGACTAAACTTTGATACTTATACCTGCTAGTACTTTACAGTTTTAGTATTTTTCACAGAGTAGAAGCAGATAATATTACCTGCATTTGCCAGTGAGAAAAATTATGCTTGAGAAAGTTAGATGACTAGCACAAGGTCACAGTGGTTACAAAGCTAGATTCCAATATTTTCTCTGCCTTGTATAAACTAATATATATATATATATATATAAACTATAGTCAACTTTATTTCTTCATCTTTGAAATGATCAATTGGTATCATACACTATACAGAGCTCCTGTGAAGAGAAAATTAAGTGATGCATTTAAAAAGTTTTTGAAAGATGAAAAACAATACAAACATCCTATTCAACTTAAACTTGTTTAAATAATAGTAAATTGATACTTTATATTTTAAATGTGTATTGCAAAACAGCTTATTAGCAAGTGTTACATAATAAAACATCATATAACAAATATTAGCACTGTTTGCTATGGAGTTACAAGAACCTCAAAGTAAAGAAATCATTAGTACCACCAAAATTGCTGTAATTACCAGTCAGGCACCAACAGCTGGTTAACTTTTTGCTACATAGAGGGGAATTATGTATTGCATGAGCTATCAAGTTTCAATACTGATGTTGATTAATTTACTTGAGATTATAACAGTTGTTCTTCTATTATAATACTTGCCCTTCTATGTATTCATATCTGAGTGCCAGAGGAAACAGATTTGGCTTAAATAATCTTAACAGTAATAATGTGCTTGGTTGAAATTAATACAACTTCCATTTGTTTATTGTTATCAAACCCTACAGTTACAGTTTGAAACTTTCCCAAAGGCTTTTAGAAAGCAACTTGAATGTGTTTAACTGAGAAAGTCCCTTTTAGTATTTTCTCAAAGTTAAAACATGAAATTCTTTGTGTTGACAACTAGTGAAGAATGATTTGCCTGTCATTTGAAATGGTTGAGCTATAAAGTACTGACATGTGAAACTTACAACAGAAATTCAGAATGACCTTACCCTCGAATGATAAAATTGGAAACTTTGTAATAAATTTCTCTTAAGTGTTTCTTTAACAATGTACTTCAGTGTTCAAGCTCTATAGCACTGTTCATAATATACTGGATTAAATCAAGTTAACTATCAGGGACTCTTGGAATGGCTTGGTATCACCTTCTTCTAGCAAGGGGAAGGTTAAACAGAGGTGGAATACTTCCTACTAGATGAAATAACAGAGAAAAATCATGCTTCCCTGATCGTTTCATCTTTGAATTCAACCTTCTATCCCATTTCTACTCCATTATCAGTCCTATTTCTTCCTTCTCAAGTTCTAAAGAGGCCCACTAGTCTTCCCTTTTTTCTTGCAATGCTGAGTTAATCAGATCTTCATTAATAAATGCATGACTGTTGCAATAAAAACTAACTGATTTGTGTTCACCCTCATATTTTATAATCCATTATGCAATCTAGTAATTGTTTACTGTTTTAAACTACATTTTTATCTTTTATCTTTAAAAATATAGTCCTTTATCCTTAGACATTTTCCATGCCTAAAATTATACAAGTCCTTAAAAAAATCTATTAATATATTTATTCAACAAATATTTATTGAACACCTCTGTATACTAGATAATATGTTAAGTAGTGAACAGTGAGCAAAATAAGAATGATCCCTACCCTCATAGAGCTTATATTCTGAGTGATATGTAAACAGGAGAGTAGGGAATGGAAAAAGATAGAAACAGACAAAAATAGGATAATTAAAAACTATAACTTGTGTCATAAAGGAAAAAGTCATTACACAGAATAATAGGTGTTTTACTTTACATAAGGTAGAAAGGGAAGACCTCTTTGAAAAGAGAACCTTTAAACTGAAACTTGAATGATAAGAATGAACTGTAAATCTACAAATGAAAGTGGTTGGAAAGATCTGGAATGAAAGAATGTGTCATGTTTAAGAAACCAAAAGATAACCCCCAATTTGTTCTTTTGGCTTAAGATTGCTTTTGCTATATGGGGTCTTCTCTTGTTCCATACGAAGCATAGAATTAATTTTTCTACATCTGTGAAGAATGATGTTGGTATTTTAATAGGGATTGTGTTGAATCTGTAGATCACTTTGGGTAGTATAGACATCTTAACGATGTTGATTCTGCCAACCACGAGCATGGTATGGTTTTCCAACTGTTTACGTCCTCTGCTATTTCCTTCCTCAATGTTTCATAGTTCTCCCTGTAGAGGTCTTTTACCTCCTTAGTTAAATATATTCCTAGATATTTTATTTTCTTTGTTGCTATTGTGAAGGGAATTGAGTCTTTGATTTGGTTCTTGGTATGACTGCTATTGGCGTATATGAAAGCCTCTGATTTGTGTGTATTGATTTTATATCCTGAGACTTTACTGAATTCATTTATCAATTCCAGGAGCCTCTTGACTGAATCCATGGGGTTTTCTAGATATAATATCATGTCATCAGCAAATAGTGAGAGTTTGATCTCTTCTGTTCCCATTCATATGCCTTTAATCCCACTCTCTTGCCTGATTGCTGTGGCCAGGACTTCCAACACTATGTTGAATAGAAGTGGAGATAGTGGGCAACCTTGTCTAGTTCCAGTTCTAAGCAGGGATGCTTTTAATTTCTCCCCGTTCAGTATGATATTGGCTGTAGGTTTGTCATATATGGCTTGTATCATTTTGGGGAAGTCCCATCTATGGCTATTTTGTTAAGCGTTCTTATCATAAAAGGATGCTGAATTTTGTGAAATGCTTTTTCTGCATCTATGGAGAGGATCATATGGTCTTTGTTTTTACTTGTATTTATGTGGTGAATTACATTTATAGATTTGTGTATGTTGAACAATTCCTGCATCTCTGGGATGAAGCCCATTTGGTCATGATGGATTATTTTTTGATAAGTACCTGAATTCGGTTTGCTAGGATTTTGTTGACAATATTTGCATCTATATTCATAAGGGATATCGGTCTGTAGTTTTCTTTCTTTTTTTTTTTTTGTTACATCCTTTCCTGGTTTTGGTATCAGAGTGATGTTGGTTTCATAAAATGTGTTGGGGAGAATTCCTTCTGTCTTGATATTGTGGAATAATTTCTGGAGCATGGGCGCCAGTTCTTCTTTGTAGGTCTGGTAAAATTCGGGTGTGAAACCATCCGGTTCAGGACTTTTCTTTTTAGGGAGGTTTTTTATTGCTGCTTAAATTTGGTACTTGATATTGATCTGTTCAGGAATTCTATTTCTTCCTGATTGAGCCTAGGGAGGCTGTGTGTTTCTAAGAATTTGTCCATTTCCTCCACATTTTCACGTTTATGTGCATAGAGGTTTTTATAGTATTCATAGATGATATTTTGTATTTCCATGGTATCAGTTGTAATTTCTCCTTTTTCATTCCTGATTGATATTATTAGAGTCCTTACCTTTCTGCTTCCCATTAATCTAGCAAGAGGAGTGTCTATTTTGTTTATTTTTTCAAAGAACCAACTTTTTGTTTCATTAATCTTCCATACAGTTTTTTTTGTTTGTTTGTTATCAATTTCATTTAGTTCTTCTCTTATCTTCGTTATTTCTTTTCTCTTGCAGGGTTTGGGGGTGGTTTGCTCATCCTTTTCCAGTTTTTGAGATAATTCATTAGATTTTTTATTTGTGATCTTTCTGTCTTTTGGATGTAAGCTTTTATGGATATAAATTTTCCTCTCAATACCGCTTAAGCAGTGTCCCATAGATTTCGATAACCTGCATCTCCTTTATCATTTAGTTCAAAGAATCTTTTGATTTCCATCTTAATTTCCTCCTTAAGCCAATAATCATTGAGTAGAACGTAGTTTCCATGATGTGTAGAGAGGTGTGTTTCTATTATAGTTGATTTCCAATTTTATTCCACTGTGGTCTGAGAAGATGCATGGTATAATTTCTATTTTTTTTTTTTTTAAATTTTTTGAGACTTGCCTTGTGGCCTAGGATATGGTCAATCTTGGAGAATGTCCCATGACCTGATGAGAAAAACATATATTTTGTGGTTTGGGGGTATAATGTCCTGTAAATGTCATTCAGGCCCATTTGTTCTAGAGTTCTGTTTAAGTCCATTTTTTCTTTATTTTCTGTTTGGAGGATCTGTCCTGTTCTATTAGAATCATGTTGAAATCCCCAGCTATTACACTGCTGCTGTTTATCATTTTGATTAGATAAAACAGGATTTGCTTAATGAATCCAGGTGCACCTAAGTTAGGTGCATAAATATTTAGAATTGTTGTGCCTTCTTGTTGAGTTGTACCCTTCACCATTATATAGTGGGGCATCAGTTTACCAGACTTCAAGCTACAGCACAAGGCTACAGTAACTAAAACGGCATAGTACTGGCACAAAAACAGAGACATAGACCAATGAAATAGAACTGAGAACCGAGACATAAAACCATCCTCATATAGCCATGTAATCTTTGAAAAAGTGGACAAAAACATACAGTGGAGAAAATAATCCTTATTCAATAAATGGTGCTGGGAAAATTGGATCGCCACATGTAGAAGACTCAAACAAGATCTGCACCTCTCACCTCTCACAAAAGTCAACGCATGGTGGATAACGGACTTAAACCTAAGGCATGAAACTATAAGAATTATAGAAGAAAATGTTGGAAAAACTCTCATAGACATTTTCCTAGGCAAAGAATTCATGAAGAAGACCCCAAAGGCAATCATAGCAACAACAAAAATAAATAAATGGGAACTGATTAAATTAGGAAGCTTCTGCACAGCCAAGGAAACTATCATAGACAGACAACCTACAGAAAGGGAGAAAATATTTGCATGCTACATATCCAATACAGGGCTGATAACTAGAATCTATATAGAACTCAGGAAAATCAGCAAGAAAAAAATCCAACAACCCTGTCAAAAAGTGGGCAAAGGACATGAACAGAAACTTTTCAAAAGAAGACAGACTAATGGCAAACAAACATATGAAAAAATGCTCAACATCTCTAATCATCAGGGAAATGCAAATCAAAACCAAAATGAGGGCTGGGTGCGGTGGCTCACGCCTGTAATCCTAGCACTCTGGGAGGCCAAGGCAGGCGGATTGTTTGAGCTCAGGAGTTCGAAACCAGCCTGAGCAAGAGCAAGACCACGTCTCTACTAAAAACAGAAAGAAATTAATCGGACAACTAAAAATACATAGAAAAAATTAGCCGGGTATGGTGGCACATGCCTGTAGTCCCAGTTACTTTGGAGGCCGAGGCAGGAGGATCTCTTGAGCCCAGGAGTTTGAGGTTGCTGTGAGCTAGGCTGATGCCATGGCACTCTAGCCCAGGCAAAAGAGTGAGACTCTGTCTCAAAA
>RJWJ010013830.1:0-39149 GCA_004363605.1 Indri indri | reverse complement strand
AAAAAAAAAAAAAAAAAAAAAAAAGACTTGTAAGTACCGTGAGCTTTCTTGGCAAAGAAAGGGCTGTTCACCTAGTCTAAAATATAGCCAATCAGAGAAGGTAGCTGGAAAGATGGAGATATGAAGATAGCCTCTTGTACCTTCTTAGCTGGTATGTGTCACTATGTCTTTGAATGAGACCATTAAAAAAATCACCTGTTGGTGTTTGTTCTTCCAACTGGTGAGGCTGTTGGGCCTCAGGGAAAATGGGTCATTGTTTAAGATAGGAAGGAAGGGAAGGAAAGAAGGAATTTCTTTGAGTTATATCTCATTGCATACCAAGCTCTCTGCACCTGGGGCTCCTCCCAGGAGTCGGAAGGGAATCACCCCCTTGGGCCTCTCTGTTGTCCCTGCCTCCAGGGAAGCCTGGAGCACCTGAGGATAGGCAATGGCCTGGGGACAGGCACTGGATCCCACTCAGTCAACCCAAGAAGGGGCAGCCTCTTAAACTTGTGGAAACTGACTCTAATAGGTGGCTGCTGCCTCTCTGAACACAATCAAGACACCAAAAAAACCCAAACAAATAACAAACCCAACTCACTGCATTGATATACACCTCCTTCCCCTTTTTGCTTGTTCTGAAAATCAAAAGCTTTATTTCCCTCTGCCAAGGAGGGTCCTCCCTTTGGGGTTTTGCTAATATCTGTGATCTATAATTGTCATTCCTGATGCTAAGTGTTTTCTCTTCATGAGTCATTTAGTAATTATCTACGGATTTGGCTAAACTGACCTAGATTTAGAACTCTTGAGGTTAAGACCTCCATGCCTAGTGCCACATACCTCTGTCCCATAACTCTTAGCTCTTTGGGTTCTCTGGGAATATAACTTGATTTGAAAAGCTCAGTGTTCTTTTTCATCAGAAATCCGTGTTCTACTAAGGCTGACAATTCATTGTCTCCTAGACAATTTTGAGCCAGGATAACAAATTAGAGTTTGGGATACATTACAGATGATAAATGTGACTTCCTTAAAGGGAAATCCATTTGTTTTGCTTAGTGTTTCTGTGATTAATTACTTGCCAGATTAAATTGCTCCATAAAAATGCATAGTATTTTATTTGATTGCTCTTCATAGTGATTAATTAGGCCACACTGTTGCTTTATATGTTAATTATGCTGGGCTTTTTTCCTGTTCTCTAGTTTAATTAATACAGCATTTATTTGGAAGACTGTTTTTGGGATGGGATACTGTCTGTTTCAGGGGTAGCAAAGCCCAGTGTTGCTTATAGGCTGGTGTTACAGAGTAACACTTCAAATTTTCTGAGTGTACTCTGTATCCATTATTTGCAAAAAATACACTAACTACGAATGAGTTGGGAAAAGCTCTCTTTGGTTTTCCTATAGTTATTAAAGATGATATACTGAAGATTCTTAGCTCCATTGAAAATTGATAATTTAGAGGAAAAGCTGTATAGGGAAAGCTGTTGATGCAAAATGAACTATACAACAAGTGTAAAGCTAAATGGCAGTGGGGGCAAGTTTGGGAAAGATTGTTTCCTAGGATGCTGCAGGGTGCTGATGAGAAAGTCAGGCATATTTAGCATTTTCATTAATGATCTAGGGCTGAATATAAACAAAGTGGTAATGAAGTTTGTAAGTGATACTGATTTGGAGATGTTTCCTACACCCCGGAGGGCAGAGAAATGATATAGATAGACCAGGAAGAGAAGCATCGCGGAAAATAACCCAGCTATTCCCTTGGAAAAATGCACATCTGCTAACAGAAATAGCATAAATAGAGTCAGGCAGATATTTTCCAAAGTAGATTTTCCAGCAATTCACTCCTAGGCATTTACTCAAGTGAAATGAAAACGTGGGCTGGACAAATGTTTACAGTGGCTTTATTCATACACAGTCAAAACTGGAGACAACCTAAATGTCTCTCAACCGAGGAATGGATAAACAAACTGTGGTACATCTATATAATGAAATACTATTCAGCATGCAACAACATGGTTGAATTCGGTTGCATTATGCAATATGAAAGAATCTAGACTCAAAAGGCTACACGCGGTATGATTCCATTTATATTCTGAAAGTGGCAAAACTGTAGAGCAATTTAGATCAGTTGTTTCTAGGGGCTGAAATTGGAAGGAGAGGTTGACTACAAATGAGCACAGGGGAACTTTTGGGGTGATGAAATGGTTGTGTATTTTGATTGTGGTGGTGATTACATGGATACATACATTTTTCAAAAGAAGAACTGTATACTTGTATTAGGGTTCTCCAGAGAAACAGGTCAATAAGATCTATATGGATATACAAGAGGAAATTTATTATGGGAATTGTTTCGTGATTATGGGAGCCAAGAAGTCTCACAATAGTTGTCTGCAAACTGGTGAACCAGGAAACCCAGTGGTGTATTTCAGTCCTAGTTCAAAGGCCTGAGAACCAGGTGAGCTGATGGTGTAACTTCTAGTCTAAGGCTGAAGGCTTGAGAACCTGGGGGCTATTGGTGTTAGTCCTGGAGTCCAAAGGCTGAAGAACCAGTAGCTCCTGATGTTGGATGTCCAAGGACAGGAGAAGATGGATGTCCCAACTCAAGAAGAGAAAGAGAGAATTTGCCCTTCCTCTGCCTTTTGTTCTATTCAGAAGAAATAGAACAAAAAGGGCCCTCAATAAATTAGATAATGCCCACTCACATTGGTGAGAGCAGATCTTCTTTACTCAGTCAGTCCAGGGATTCAAATGCTAATCTGTCTTCCGGAAGTAAAATACCATTTCAGACACACCCAGAAATAATGTTTTTCCAGCTATCTGGATATCCTTAATCCAGTCAAGTTGACACATAAAATTAACTATCATAACACTTAAAGAGGGTAAATTATACTGTATGAAAGTTACTCTTTAATTTAAAAAATCAGAAAAAAAAAAATAGATTGTCACAGGGAAGGGTGGGAGATGCAACTTTTGACCTTTGCTTCCATACTTTATGTAGGGCAACCTTTTGAAAATAATTTGAGTGACAGGACATAGATTCCGAGGATTTGGATTTGCTTCATGTTGCTTACAAATTCCAAGGTTTTATTTGTTTTTGAGTGGGATCAGGGATGGGTGGGTAGGTTGTTGACAGTTTTCCTTAGATGTCAGTATTATATAAATCTGTATACCAATGAGAGCGTTATTTTGAGAAGAAAAGCAGTTAAGGAACTCTTGGACCTAGTTGATAGCCATGAGACATAGGTCATTTCCCCAATTTATGGATTGAATCCAATTATTTGGGTTCTGCGGATTTAGCTTTTGTTTTAAAGCTTTGTTTATTTGTTCTGTCTGGGCCCTCCCACTGTTGAACTGTTTGCTGTAAGACTTGGAATAGTGCCAAGGGATATTTCTGTCCCCAAAACTAACCTCAGAGACAAATTCCGTACCCCTCCGCACTTGGACTGGAACAAAAAGCTTCATCACACTATGGGCTTGTAAGGCAGATTTGCACAATGTCAGGGACCCAGGGATAGGTGAACCACAAATGCTACACTATTGCTGATAGCTGCTGTGCCTCCTATCTGCCTTTCTCCCATGTCTCTAATAGTCTGAACTGTGTGTATAGTGTTTGCTTTTCATGTCCAAATTGAAGCACCTCCCTCAGTGCAGAACTCTCTCTATTCAATCTCTAAAAATAACCCAGGGGGGTGCAATTATATGGTGGTAGTAGTATTGTATTACTTGCAGCAATAATATTGAAAATAGCTCTATGGCTGCAGCTTAGTGTGCTAACTGCTGACTACTCTGAGCAGATGTGTGGCCATCATTTTGGCCCAAACTGGGTGGATTAGTTTTAGCAAGGTGCTGATTCCCTGGGGGACTTATGGAGCAAATGTCCCTGAGTCTTTCAGTGTTTCCAGCTGAATGATTTTCAGCACTGGACCTGAAGAGGCTACTGTGGCCCCCAACCAAGACCCCATCAGTTAAAACCTCATATTGATGAGTAGCCTTTTTTAAAAAAAATCTGCCCCTTCTCCTTCTACTGTGATAAATAATGCAGATATACTAGATGAAGTCTCCTGTTGGAGCAGGACTCTATAATCGTTTTGCTCAGGGTTGAACTAAACTAATTTAGGCAGAAATGGGACTTTCTCAAATAGCCGTATGTATCAAATGACTATTGTTTTCTTACCCTGACTTAGCGTGTTTACCAGTACTTAATGGGTCTAGCAAGTAGCAATTAAAAAGCTGTAATTAACCTTGTAAAAATGATAGGTTTTAATAGGAGAAGAAATTATAAGATGACATTTTAAATTTTTGACTAGGTAAATAAGTGATAATGAAGCACTATGAAATGAAGGTTTATGTCAGCAGTGACATAATCCTATGTTTGTATGCCCCTTCATCCCAAAAGAGATTTAAAGTGCAATTTAATGGCTATTCATAGTAGACATAGCACTTCATCCGGCTGGGAAACAAAGGCCCATCTTGGCCAACACTTAATTAGTCATTAATTACTTATTACGCATTTCCTGTGTACCCAACCCTGTGTCCTTAGCTTCTGACTTGCATTGACGGTACCATAATTTGACAAGATTTCATAGGGTAGAATGCCATTGCAATTAGGACTTCAGAGGAATGGCTGAAGGCCAGGGTACAATCTCGTTATACCTAGGATAGAATGTGACCAAGACAGCCGTGCTCCCACTATAGCTCCTTCGAAAGCTCCAGGAGATGACAAACTACTGCTTACTACCCAATATTTGCTTCTGGAGAGTTTCCGAAGTGTTTCCTCCCTTCTTTGCCATCATGGCAGCTCAGAGGAGGAGGTCACGTTAAGCGCTAAATTTAACCAAATGTCTCGAGGACATCTGCCCACAAGAGTCTGGGAGCCTTTGACTCTGGTCAAGACTGGTGTTATTCCTTTTGTCTGCCCTTTCAAGCAAGAGCTTTCTCCTAGATCAAGAATGTCTTTTCCCTCTCCCTGTCTTAGGTATCCTTCTAGAGATAATGTGTACATATGGAACTGTGTTTTGGTTTGGGTTTTTGTTTGTCAGTCACCTGGGAAATGCAAAATCCAGCATTTGTTCCTGATAAAAAAATTCTTAGCATACTAGGAATGGAAGAGAGCCTCTTCAGTCTGATAAAGAGCATCTATGAAAAACTTACAAGCTGTCATTCTTTTCTTTTTGTTTTTGTTTTTTTTTTGAGACAGAGTCTCTCTCTGTCACCTGAGTTAGAGTGCAGTGGCATCAGCCTAGCTCACAGCAACCTCAAACTCCTGGGCTCAAGCTATCCTCCTGCCTCACCTCCCAAAGTGCTTGGATTACAGGTGTGAGCTACCATGCCCAGCCAAGCAACTCTAAATTTATCAATATCAATGAGGCGTTTTTCAAATTTTTCTTGTAATTTTTGCAGCCAGTTTTCATAATGTTGTCATTGACATTCAGAATCTCCTACGTATTTATTTACATTAGAAAAATATGTTAATTATTATTGATATTATGAAAAGTTTCCATTTCAACATAAATACCTGGCCAAGCAAGGTCACAAAATAAGCTTTTCCTTTCCTTGGGGCTTCACATTTAACTCATTCATATGTGGTGTAGTGCAGGTGAGCAAAACTCTTAGATTGTTAAATTATTTCCTTGATTATTGAATATTTTATGTTTTTGATTATTGCTTTCATTTCAAGAAGATCTTGAGTTGGAATTAGCAGTACAAACAAATCTTTGTAACTTTTCTACAGCTCAACCGACGAGCATTGGCAAAGAACTCCAAGCCATTAAATTCATCGTCTTCTAATTCCTTCAACCTTTCTATGAACTGGTGATATAACATATGCAGGTATATACCAAATGATTTTAGCAACTGTATCCATAACACTTTCTGTAGAATCTGCTTCGGAATACTGTGCACAAATATTTTTAATATGTACCATGCAGTGGAATGAAGCAGAAAGGAAACATCAGTCTTGTTTTAAAATTCTAATAAACCTGAATCTTTAACCTAACATAGCTAGAATACCATTCACTGTGGTAGAATTTAAAAAAAAAAAAATCTAGTCAAATTCTTCATTGGCAGATGTGAAAGATTCAAAAATATTTATGCCCTGAGTTCAGGTTTTTAGGCTGTGACTTGGCAAAATTTCTTTATATGTTTCAAAGTTCTTTAAGACAAAATGTATAAAAAATATTAAATTGAGCAGTGTCATCTAACTCTAAAGAATCTAAAGTACTTACAATTTAAAAAATTTTGGATCAGTTGATTTTTTTATATTGTTAGAGATGTCTTATATTCTATAGGCAGTTCAGTGGCTTAATCGAGGATCTTTTGCTTTTTGTAAAGCGTCTCTTTTAGTCTTTTCCTCATAATTTTCTGACAAAATGTCCATAACTGAAATAATTTGTTACCCTGTCTCCATCTAAAAATGATTGTAGCAGCCAAAGATAAAAGCTCAGATCCTGTTAAAAAATCATTAAAAATTTTTGATTTGACATTTAATTCTGATTTCAGACAACCTGTTTTTAAATTTTTAATGTTTTAGTGTTAAGAAATTTCTTATTAAATTGACTTTATATTTGCTGAAAATGGTTCTTAATATTGTTCACTTTAGTATCATCTCAAAACATTTTTTTATACAACAGCCTTTTCATTTTGCCCTGCTGAAGCACATTGCAGTTGACATTCATCATGAATCTTGCAAAATACCTTCTTCTGGTCTATGTTTTCTTTACTGCAATAAACATTCTGAACATAGTACTATTTTCTACATCTCCACTCAATTTGCATTAATAATATGCCTTCACTTTAAACTTAAAAATCTTTTGACACTTACATTTTAAAGCTAGAAACAAAATTTAATTATAATTAAACAATAAAAAGTATTTTACCTTAATTACCAATTCTGATTTATTTAAGTATCACTGTAACTTGGTGGTTCTCAACTGATGTGATTTTGCCATCTGGGGAACATTTGGCATGTTTCATTTGCTACAACTTGGGGAACAGAATGAAGGATGCGCTCTTGGCATCTAGTGGGCAGAGAGGCCAGGGATGTTGCTAAACTTTCTACAATGCCTAGGACAGCCCCTAACTATAAGTTAGCCTAAAATGTCAGTAGTGCTGAGGTTGAGAAACTCTGCTATAATTTATGTTATTCATAACATATTAATTAAATATATTGTTAAATCTATATGTAAAAAGTCATTTGAACTGAGTCAGTCCATTGACATCAACTAGATTGATGATGTGTTTACATATAGTACTAGAAATACAATACACATGCCTGACACATGTACTGTAATACAGCAGTCATATACAGTGCAGTTATTAAAATGAAATGTAACCCTACCAAAACAATAAAGTTGTAATTAATGAAACAATGTTTTATACTGCTTTAGTTTTTAAAATTTAAACTAATAAAATTAAAAATTTAGTTCCTCAGTTCCACTAGCCATATTTCAAGTGGTCTGTAGCCACATGTGGTTAGTGGTTACAGAACAGGTCTAGAAGAAGATCTGAAATGGTGGGTTGGCTAAAAAATCCTCACACTGTAGGGTAGGGGGTGGGAATAGTTTACTCCTTACTCACCTTAGGGTTTGAAGTATGGCATAGGAGCCTGATTTAGCATGGTTTTTACAGTTACTCTTTTTCTATACTTGATTCAAAAAATAGGGAAATCAACACATTGTTTTATTAGAATATCATGCTAGGTTTTAACTTTGCATTTTCCAAGGACAGTTACTGCTGAAAAACAGGCCTGACACTGGAGCTTTAATAGCTTCCCAGCTATTCCTCTATATCACTAGAGTGAAACTGCAGAATCAAAACTATTGTCCTGGTTCTTTTTTTTTTTTTTTTTTTTTTGAGACAGAGTCTCACTCTGTTGCTCAGGCTAGAGTGCCGTGGCATCAGCCTATCTCACAGCAACCTCAAACTCCTGGGCTCAAGCAATCCTCCTGCCTCAGCCTCCCAAGTAGCTGGGACTACAGGCATGCACCACTATGCCCGGCTAATTTTTTCTATATATTTTTAGTTGTCCGATTAATTTCTTTCTATTTTTAGTAGAGACGGGGTCTCACTCTTCCTCAGGCTGGTCTCGAACTCCTGAGCTCAAACAATCTGCCCGCCTCGGCCTCCCAGAGTGCTAGGATTACAGGCATGAGCCACCGCACCCGGCCTGTCCTGGTTCTTGAGTTTCTGTTCACACTTTGTTGAAATTAGGAAGAGAATAAAGAAGTATTCACCGTAACTACTCAGTAAAAAATACCTTCTTAAACAGCACCTTTCCGTAGATCTAAAAGAGCAAGGAGTTCAGAATATAGCAAATTACAGAAATATTTAAGTGTTTCTGAGTAGGATACACTTAAAGGAAACAAGCTGTGTTTCCTTTGTCAAACAGGATGTCAGGTCGTTTCCCCTTTGGTAGACATTTAAAGCACAGCTTGGTAGCTCTCTGAGGTCTAGTGTTATGAAACTGTCTCCTTTTATCCCTGCTTGTTCCATCTTAAACTGAAGGCTTTAGTCTAGACAGGTGGAAAGTCAGATATAGAATTAGTTCAAGGGAAGGGTACCTTGTATCATGGAGCATATAACTGACTGTTTTTTTCTAGAAGAGAGAAACTAGTGTTAACTGGTAGAAAGTGCTGTTCTCTTGATTTTATCCTTAACTGTTTCGAACCTACATATCTGATTCTTTGTAGTTCCCTAGGTGAACAAGCTTCAGAGTTTTTACTATCAGCATGATCTTGCCTCTTGAACTTCATACCCTACCTAGAGATCCCATGAGTACCTCAAACTTGACGTTCTGAAGAATATGCCTATTGCCCTCCCCCTACAATTTAAGAAGCTTTTCCTCCTATGTTTTCTGTTTCAGTTAATGGTGTCATCATGTGTTCAGTTGCCTGGAGTAAAAATCTTAAAGTTACTTTAAATTCTTCTCTCTCCATCATCTAGTCAGTAGGTTCTTTCAGCTCTATCTTCTAAATATTTCTCAAGTAAATTCTTCCTCTCCAGTTCCACAGCCACTACTTGACTTTAAGGATTCATAATCTTTCATATTACAAGAGCCTCTTAACTGTTCTTTCTGCCTTCAGACTTTCTCTTATTTCACTATTCAATATATTCAATCACTAAAGTTGGATTTCAGAAGCATAGGTCTTTAAACTGGGAGTATATGTTGTTAGCATCACTTTGAGGGCAGTTTGGCAAGTATCTAGTAAAGTCAAAGTTGCATAAACCTGATGACCTAGTAATTTCATCCATAGGTATATTTCCTTGAGAAACTTTCTCAAACAATGATATATAAATAAGAATATTTATTGAAGTATTGCTTATAATACCAGGAAAAAAATTGGAAACCACCTACATTTCTGTCAATAGGAGAATGAATTGTGGTATATTTACACAATAGAATATTACACAATACTGAAGCTTGTCTAAAGCTACACAAATCAATATAAATCTCACAAATATATTGAATAAAAAAGTAAGTTGCAGAATATATAAAAAGATAACATGTACATAAAGTTTAAGAACACAGAAAAATGATATGTGTTGTTTAGAGATGTTCATATTTAGTAAAAGAATAAAGCTGTGTATAAGAATGATAGGGGAAAAGAAGGACAGATATGCAATCAAAAAGGGATACATGGAAGGTTTGAAAGGTATTTGCAATGCTTTCTTCAGTTGGATGGTGGTTATACAAGCATTCACTGTATTCTTTTCTGCTCCTTTTTGTACATCTGAAATATTTCACTAGGAAAACCACCAGATTTTAAATCTTACTGGATTCCTTACCATTGATAGGGATAGGATAACACTCAAAATTTTTTGTGTGACACCTTGATCCCAGCCTACTTTTCTATCCTCACTTGCTGTCTCTCTCCCATCTAGCCAAAGATCTGGCCAAATTAGACTTGGTCACAGAGTCTCAAATGCCATACCTCTGCGCACATGCTTTTACATAGAATGTCTTCCCACTCCTCTTTTCACGTACCAAAATCTTGTTTATGCTTCAAAATCTAGTTTAGATGTAACCTTCCTTGAAAGTTTCCTGAATTCTTTGAGGCAGAACAATGCACACCTGCATTGCCAAGGACTTTGTGCATTTCTCTCTTAGAGCGTTTACCACATTGTGGTATGATTGTTTACATGTCTGTCCATCACTAAGTGCTGAGCTCCTAAGAACAGGGACCATGACCTTTTTTACTTCTGTGGTCTCTGCCCCAGCACAGTGCAGTATAGTACAATAAATACTGAATGAACGAATGGGTAGCTGGAATGAATGGTTTCATCTTCCAAGGCCTTTATATTGCCATCACTGTCTTCGGGAATCATCACCTGACGTCAGGCCCTAAACTAGGGAAAAGGATATTGAGATGCCTAAGAAGTGCTTGAAGCACTTCCCCACTGGTTGTGCTCCCTAAATGTGTCTGTGGTGCCCCATTATAAAAGTCTGCTTCAGATCCTAATAGACAAGAGGAAATATAGTCTTGACAGCTCCTGGATTAACCTAGTATAGCCAGGAAGTATGCTTTGGAATTGTTACCAGAAAGTCCCCTTTCTCAGTGATGAACTGAATTATTTATCCCAACATAGTAGAATTTACTGACTTCCAGTTCCCTCCAGAGTAACAAGAGGACAGCTGAAAGGTTTTAATTATCCAAAATGGGGATTTGAAACAACTAAAGCCACTTTGAAGTGAATTATTGATAGCATTATGCATTGTTTTTCTTTAAGTAACAAGTCAAGGCAATTAATGCTATTTTTATCTTTGCAGATTCACTGAATTATAAGTGATTTTAAGGATGTCTTAAAAGAAAACTTTCTCTTTGGCTAAGTGGTGGGTTGTTGTCGTTTATGTAAGGTAGAGGCCCTGTGGAAGGAATCTCTCTGTGTTCTGATGCTGTTTCATGTGCCACTGGTGTAGGTGTTTGGATGCCTTACTGCTCTTGGCAGTAAGTTGTTTTTTCAGGCTTTTCATGGGGTTAAAGATTCTTTTTTGGGTTTCTCACCAAGGACCTTCCCAAATGTATATTATTATCTTATAAACCAAAAAAGAACCAAGGACACTCTTATAAATAACAGGCAGCTGCAAAGCAGAGCCTTTTAGTCTCTTCAGTGTGGTTTGGTGGAGATCAGAGACTAGAGACTTTAGTGTGGCTTTAAGTGAAGCAGCTGCATCACCAGCTGGAGACTGACACACTGCAGAGGGTGGACACAGCAAAGCTGAGATCCATCCACTGCCATATGAGCCTGAATGGCTTACCTTCAACTGAAAAAATTGCTGTGTGTTTACATTTAGTTTAGGGAAGAGGAGGTACAGAACCTGCCCTAGTCCATCTCCATGAGCATCTGAGTCAGCATTGAGCAAACAGGTGTAAACAGGGCCCCAACAGGCAGAGGTCTCGTGGCTTTCACAAAAGTTGTCCTGCTCCCCTTTAGCTGGAAAAAATTTAAAATGAGACCCTTGGAAACTATTTAATATACCTCTTCTCTTTGATTTAGTGGAAAAATTTGACTGGTTGTTTATTGAATGCATGAACCTAGTTTAGTAAGGTTTCTTTCGTTCGATTTATTAAAAGTTGGGTATTAGTCTCTATAATAAAATGTGCCAGCACATTCTCACCTTTCCTTGCCTGATTAAACTAATTCATATTTCAGGACTCTACTCAAGCACCATCTCCTTCAGGATGCCCTTTTGAAGCCCACAGCATGGGCTAACTACCCTTCCTCTATGCTCCCATGATACCCCTTGTCTACTTTTTGTCTGTTTTAATAAAATTGTGTGTCCGTGGTTTGTATCTCTTCCATCTATACACTCTAGATATTTCGAATCATATTTTATTCACCTCCCCCATTGCCTGCACATAGTAGGTATACGGATGTTTGTCTAACAGCCCGAATGATCAAGAGTCATGGGTAGTGCTGGTAAACCATTAACTTCAGGTAACATAGAACTTTCTTCTGGGGACAGAATGTTCCTTGACTATACAAGAAAGCAATCAATTTGCAGAGTAAGTGAAGAGGAGAAAATATAGACGTTCTCTCTTTCTAAAATGGTGCTTATAGTGTAAACAAAGTTCTCTATTCACTTCAAAACTAAATTTCTCCTTTTGGTAGCATCACCTTTTCAGGAGGGGAAAAACCTACCACTCTTTCTGGCATACTGAAGAGAAAGCAGCTAATAATCTCTTTGTGAGCATAAAACAATTATACCTAGCCTCCTGTAGTGACAGTCTGCCAGAGCCAACCGCCTCACCCCCCACACGGGCTTCATTTTCTTACTCTGGAATTTCACAGACTCTCCCCTAAAGACCTTCATCTTGTTGCACTATTATGATGAATGTTTGGATTTGGCTTTCACCCCCTGCTTTACTAGCTATTACTGGAGGTGCTGTCAAAGAATCAGGCCCCAAATTTATCCTCCCATTAAGTCCTCTCCTGGGCAGCGCTGCTTGGTCTTGAGTAGTAGTCATATAGTTTTGCCTCCTTTTCCTACCTCCCACTGCCTTTCAATGTAAGGAAACCGCAGGCCCTGTTGCAAACAAAGAGCTGTGGTAGAAAGTAAGGTTGCAAATCACTTTCTACTGGCTTTTTGTTTGCTCTTGTTCTAGGCCTAGAAAGAAGCACAGATATATGAGTGCCTGTGTGTGCATGTGCTGGGAAACCCCCAGTGTCAGTTTCAGTCACAAGCCCAGTCCATCATGGCATTTCTTCAATTGGCTGGTCATGTCTGTCTCCTGGCAATGTCTTTATGATTTCTTCTCTATGATAAGTAGAGATTTATTGGTTTCTGGACACAGGGGCCTACCTACTTCTATCTATTCGTATCTACTCCTCTGAGTGATAGACATAATGGTCTTTGATTAGTTTTTTAAATGTTATATGATTTTGGAATTTGTGTCCATGGCTACTCTTACAGTCTTCCCCTTGTGAATGTTTCTGTTGAATAAAAGCTTTCTGGGGGCCGGGCTTGGTGGCTCACGCCTGTAATCCTAGCACTCTGGGAGGCCGAGGCAGGAGGATCGCTTGAGCTCAGGAGCTCGAGACCAGCCTGAGCAAGAGGGAGACCCCATCTCTACTAAAAATAGAAAAATTAGCTGGGTGTCTTGGCACATGCCTATAGTCCCAGCTACTTGGAAGGCTGAGGCAGGAGAATTGCTTGAGCCTAGGAGTTTGAGGTTGCTGTGAGCTAGGCTAACGCCATGGCACTCTACTCAGGGCAACAGAGTGAGACTCTGTCTCCAAAAAAAAAGTTTTCTGGGTCTCTGACTTAGTAGGTTGGCATTTGGTCTGTTTGGGGCTTTCATTTTGAGTCCCAAAATTATTTGCAGAAAGAAAGATTTTGTTAAATAATAGCTACTGATTAGGTTGAGAAAATCTGACCCGTTAGGTTTGATGCAAACTCATTATTAATAAAGCCGATATGATATTGAGGTTGTCATTAACATTGGAAAAGCAACATTCCTCAGTAATATTTCTCTGCCTGAGAAGAAAGTATGTTGATTGCAATGAAGTTTTGACTTTTTCCCTTTTCAGAAGGGAGAGAGTGAGAAAGACACTATCAACTTCACTTTGGCAGAATGGGTCAATACTTTGGGCAACTTGTTTATTCTTCGTTTATTTTTTTACTTCTTGATTTACTAAACTATCCCATTCTCTTTATCTCACTAACAGAACTGCTACGCAGCTCCCTTTTCTCCCACACCCATCCTCTCAAGGCTCCCTTCTCTAGCCAACCTCACCATCTGCCCTCGGTATCTACATCATAGCTTCTTATAGGAAGCCACCTGTGTTAGGGTCTCTCTGATGGCAACATAAGTCACTGCCAGAGCAGGTGAAAGCAGCCTCCTTTTTCAGAACTGATGAGAAGGGCCTAGCTCTCTGTCACAGTGGGCGGGCAAGCAGCCAGGACCGAGGAATGCTGTGTCTCAGTGGTTAGCACCTGCAGGCTCAGAGCTGACAGTGCACAGTAATAAGATTCATCTCTGTTCACTTAACTGATGTGGGCTTTATGGTAAGTGTTTGCTTGCTTAATTACTTTGGCAGACTCACTGATTGCCTTTCCTGAGGAGTTCTAAAAGGTCCCTCTGGGATGGAGTATAAACCTGTTTCCGTGTCTTTTAATTTCATTCTTTTCCTGGAGTACTTGAAACCAGGACATCATCCATATGGCCCACCGTCTCATCTCTCCTGTGCATGAACATCAGGACCACATCTATCTAGTATGGGATCCATGTGGCCCAAACTGGACCACTTGGAAATCTTGGCGACCTTCTTCCTCTTTTTGCGCATGAGACCCTTATTCCTCTTTTTCCACCACTGAGGTTTATGTATGGCTCTTTCAGTTTAGTTTGGGATCCATATGCCTCTTTTTCTCTAACTGGTATAGGATTCACAGAATATCTCTCTCCCTCCTCAGTCTAGCACGGGATATAAAGGTAAAATAATTTACCTTTATTTTGAAGTGATGGGAAAAGAAGCCTAGATTAGTCAATTGCTCATTTTTCTGCCCTCCTACCCTCTCCATGCTTAAAAAGTAAATGTCTTACAATAAATTGATTAATTGGGCTAATGGGAATGAGATGTAATGAAAATATTTCAGGTTTTTGTCTCATGCCAGTTTTTTTTAAAAGTTGTTGGTTCGTATTCAAGGGATTGGAGTGTTCATCATTAATTAAAGTTATTTCACTTATTGGACTTTGACCTGATCCTCACTGCTTCAAAACTTCTTCTGGGTATGCATTAGGATTTTCTTGTGTACTGAAGAGGGACAGAAAATCTAATACACATTTTCCCATGGCCTATTTTGCTCCTTTGTATTTACAAGGTGTTTCTAAGAGCATAGAGGGGTCTTACTTCTGGAGATAGGAAAGCCAGGACCAAACCAATTCTAAAGGTTATTAAAGGTTTTCATTGTGTAGTCCCAGCAACACTGCCACTAACTTCTGACCTGCTGCTAGAGACAGAGTAAGGGAATCTGAAGCACAGAGTAATGGATCTGAGCAGGGATTGGTTAATCTTGTAGGTATTTAACTTTATGAAAGTTTTGGAGCCTCTTTTCATTTATTGAGAGAAAGATTTAGTAAAAAATAGACATTTCTAAGCAGAATGAATTAAGTAATGCCTTTTATGGAAATGTAGATGGTTCATTTGACTTTTGTGGTTTTTTTTCAACTCCTGTGGCTCATTCTTCCCTGTTTATATGCATTGTGATTGTGGAAACAGTGAAAAAATGTCAGGCTGATGCCTAAAGCAGAAATAAATTCTGTTTCTCTCTTATGGCAGTGCTAGAGGAGATAATTTAGCCAAAGTTTAAAATCCATGGCATCTTACTTGGCTTAAATCTATGGTATAGGGCCACAGTAACTAGAAATTAACTCATTTTTCAAGCAAAGTAGCTATAACCAATTGCTTAATTTCCAGCAGGTGATAAGGTGGATACCTACACTGGGCAAAGTCATGCATCAAGGTAGAAAGCCCAAACTGCCAAAATGCGTAGTCATGCACACAGCTTCAGAAAACGAGGCAAATGCCCCTCAGGCTGTGTACATGTACATTTCATGTACATTAACCCTCTTCTGTTTCCCTCCAGCTTAATGAATTGTGAACCTTCACCTGCCTAATGCAGAGCTTTGATGAAAATGTAGTCAGTGGGTGAATAACCTACCTGGTGTGACAACGTGTGTTGCTCACATACAAATCAAGAGAAATGCTGACTCAAATCATTCCCAGGTTAAAATATGAGGATTACTAAGGTGTAGTCAATGATACACATACTCTTTTCCACTCCCTTCAACCAGTAAATTTATGTGCACAAATAAATCATTCTCTTTAGTAATTACTTAGGCCAATTTACATACTTGGATCATTGGGTAAGGTGAGCAACTACATGCACTGGCCAGTAGCTCATCCTTCCTGTTGGTTGTCAAAATGCCTTGTATAGTAAGGTTCCATTTTTGTGTCTGTGGTCCTGAAGAGAATGGTGACAGGAACGGTAGTTTAAGAAGGGGGATAATTGGCATGAAAATGTTAAGACCTAATACTTAGGGAGTAAGTTATAGGGATAGTCCTAACAGGTCAGTTGCTGACGTTTTGGTTAGATAGTTTCAAAGTGAAAAGGTTAGGAAGTATTCTTATTTGAGGTTTTATTTTGTTTAATGTTAATCAGCAGAGTCTCTGAGGCTTGTAATGTACTGCTGTTAACAGGCATCAAGGGAAATTGCTTTTTTTGTTGTTGCTGAATTGGATGAGCTGAAGATTCATTGACTCCGTGAAGAAGGAAGCTTATTACTGCATGAAATGGGAGTCTGTGAGGCAATTCTGAAGGTGAAAAGAAATACTAGTTTACAATTAAATAACTCAACCTCAGATGAACCATTTTAACCACTGTCACATACCATTCAGTCGTACTTTTACCCCTTCTCAGAAGCCAGTCTTTTACCTGTATATTTGATTGTTTTCCAGGTAGAAGCAATTACAGGTGTGATGGTCTTCTTGCCTTTTATCCCCAGATACCTGAGAATGTACTCTGTAGTATATCACTGACTGGTCTAGGAAAAGAGAGACCGCTTTGAAAAAAATTCCCTTTAGGGCAAGTTAGATGGTATATAGGAAAACACAGAGGAAAGCTTTGGAAATTAAATCCAACCAGATTTAAAAAAACTGGTATACAGAGAGGTCAATCTCTTGCCCAAAGTCATATAGTTAATAAGTGGAGGAATCAGGATTTTAACTCAGTTCTACTTCCTCTAAAGCCTTGTTTTTTTCTATTATGTGTACCATGTTGTACAGGGAAGCAATGGTATTTTAACAGGGCCTTCAAGGAAAAATAAGACTTAGGCTTTTTAGTGGTGAAGAGAAATAGCAATCCATGTGAAGAAAACTAGGTAAATGAAAGGAAGACATCCAGCTGTAAATGTTTAGCAAACATTTGAAAATACAAGATTATAGCTATCTTATAAGGTTGATGCTTAAAATTCAAAATTTTAACTAAGCTTCAGATATTCACCCATAAACAGACTCTTTAAAGTAAATCTGGTAGCCTTTTAGTAATAATTTTAGGGTGAAATATTTAAGAATCTTCTCATGTACACCATGTTGAGTATACCAGTTATGTTTCCTCCTTCCTTGGAATAAGAGCTACAGAAACTTTTCCTATAAACAACCTTTGCCTGTTTTTCCCCTTTCTGCCTGAAGGATTTACACAGCAGCTTTTAGAGACAGTCTGCTTCCTTTAGGTATCTTAGTAATGAAACCATCACCATGTTCTGCACTTCTGGATCAAACTATTATTTATTTATTGTTTCATAAAAAACCCTTAGATGCTTCTGTCCATGGGAGATAGGTAAGATTGCGGGAAATTGCATCGTGGAGGATTTGCTTTAGATTTATACTGGATATGAAGAAGAATCCACATTTTCTCTTAAGCTATATTGCCTACATTGTTAAGGTAACATTTCCATGCTTATCTTGGATAAGTTGGGCATTAACTATGTGTCTCAGCCATCAACCACTCAGCACAGGAAAAGAGAGCTGCTTTACAGAGTCATGAGCAAGAGAGAATAAGTTAAAAACGGACCAAGAAATCCCCAGCCAGTTTGCTGCTCAGCCTTGCTGTTCCATCTGTCTACTTCATTTTGCTTTAGTCTGTATAAGTGACCTCTGTCTTAAGCAGTCAGAAGTTGACAGTTGCATTGGAGGGTGGCCCAGATTCCTGCCCTTAGAGATGCACTGGGCACAGAGACCTCCTTCACTGTGGCTGGCTTTAGCAATTTCCCTTTACTATGACGTTGTCTGTTTCTTTTTCCCTTCCCCTTTGGGGCTTTCTAATTCAGTGGCACTGGGAGGCCCAATACCACAATATAACACTCTACGCCACTCCTCACCTCATCCTCCCCACCCCAAAACAAACAAACAAAACCTAGGCTTACTTTTAGAAGATATTAGGTTTCTTTAATAAGAAATGCCAGCAAGCTTTCTTCTAGCCTCATGGTATGACTTAAGAGGAAGAGAAAGCTTTATTGTCTTCAGTGACAACTTGGGTTCCTTCTCTGGAGGACAGCTGTTCATGTCTGAGTCACCTTTTCTCCTGGAATAGGGCTAAAATATTTTTGTTATTTTCATACTTTGGGAGAATAGCTCATGGTCATGGATCTCCCCAAAGTACAGAAGCTTACTTGTGGTGAGACTGGACAGAATCTTCCTAGACTTTCATTTATTCATTCATTCAATTTTTAAAATTGAATCAGGGCCTGTAGTGTCAGCTACTTGGGAGGCTGAGGCCAGAGGATCACTTGAGCCCCGGAGTTCAAGGCCAGCCTGGGCAATATAGCAAGACCTCATCTCAAAAAAAAAAAAAAAAAAAAATGAATCAGTGTGCGGAGCATTTTGCTAAAGTCCTGGGTATTTATTGGTAAGCAAAATAAATTTGGTCCCTGCTCTTACGGAGTTTTTAGGTCCAGTTTCAGGAAAGCTGGAGGTTTGGTTAGAAATTATATTCCCTTTTCCCACTAAGTTCTACCTTAGTACTCCTTTCCCTTTCCTTGGGCCTTATTACTCATATTTTTTTAAATCCTTTTCATAGTCCTGGTTGGTTGTGCCTCTCTCTCTCTCTCAGTAACGTAAGCAGCTCCAGCTTTTGTTAAAAGAAAAAATAGTCAAGGTTGTTGAGAATAAGAGAACCTTTCTTCTCACCTGCTAACTCCACCCCTAACATACTATTGCAACAGCCAAAAGTTGACATCCTTTGCCAAATGCAATGCAGGATTTTTAATTTAAGGATATCATGCATATTACCAGGAGTTAAACTGTTCTCACCGTAGTCAGTGGCCCAGTGAGCTTGTTTTCCTCCTGCCACCAGCATTACTAGCATATACAAATTTTAGAAAATTTCTCTTGGTGAGTAAATCACCCTGGCTTCTGCGATTTCCACATGGAATTGGTTGGGGAAAGCAGCCTGCTCAAGAACGGCTGGGTCAAGGAGGCCTTACTAATTCAGATATAATACAATTCATCCATTTATAGTGTACAATTCATTGGTTTTTAGTATAATCACAGGGTTGTGCAACCATTGCCACAGTCTAATTTTAGAATGTTTGATCTCCCCTGAAAGAAACCATGTACCCAATAGCAGTCACTCACTTTCTTCCCTAACTCTCCTTCTAGTCGTAAGCAACCACTAATCTAATTTCTATCTCTACAAATTTGCCTATTCTGGACCTTTCCTATAAATGGAAAGGTTATACAATTTGTGACATTTTGTATCTGGCTTCTTTGACTTAAATAATGTTTTCAAGGTTTATCCATATAGCAGTACTTCATCCCTTAGTATGACTAAATGATAGTTCATTATAGCTAGACCACATTTTGTTTATCCATTTCTCAGTTGATGGACATTTGGGTTGTTTCCATGTTTTGCTTGAAAATAATGCTTGCTATGAGCATTTGTGTGCAAGTGTTTGTGTAAACATATGTTTTTATTTTGCGGGTATATACCTAGGAGTGGAATTTCTGGCTCTTATGGTAACCCTATATGTTTAACATTTGAGGAACTGCCGAGCCACTTTCCAAAATAGCTGTACCATTTTACAATCCCACTAGCAATATATGAGGGTACTGATTTCTTCACATCCTTGCCAATGTTTGTTACAGTCTTTTTGATTATTATTATCCTAGTGGGTATGAAGTGCTATTTCATTGTGGTTTTGATTTGCATTTCCCTAATGACTAATGATGTTGAGCATCTTTTCATGTCTGTTCACATGCTTTGTTCTTTTAAAAATTGAGTTATTTATATTTTTATTGTTGAATTATAAGAGTTCTTTATATATTCTGGATACAAGTCCTTATCAGATAAATAATTTGCAAATATTTTCTTCTGTGGATTGTCTTTTCACTTTCCTTTTTTTTTTTTTTTTTTTTTTAAGACAGAGTCTCACTCTGTTACCTGGGCTAGAGTGCAGTGACATCATCACTCACTGTAACTCCTGGGCTCAAGTGATCCTCCTGCCTTAGCCTCCCAAAGTGCTAGGATTACAGGCATAAGCCACCATGCCTGGCCTCCTTTCACTTTCTTAATGGCATTGTTTGCAGCACAAAAGTTTTTAAACTTGATAAAGTCCAAATTGATTTTCTTTTGTCACTTGTGTTTTTGGTGTCATATCTAAGAAACCATTGTCCAACACAAGGTCATGGAGATTTACTCCTGTGTTTTCTTCTAAGAATTCTATAGTTTTTAGATCTTACATTTAGATTTGTGATCCATTTTGAGTTAATTTTTATATGTAGTATAAGGAAGGGGTTCAACTTCATTCTTTAGCATGTGGATATCCAGTTGTCCCAGCACCATTTGTTGAAAAGAGTATTCTTTACCCCATTTGATTGTCTTGCCACCTCTGTCAAAGGGCAACTTTAATCTTTTCATAATGGCCGTGTTTTCCCATTCATTTTCCACTCAAACCTTCTCTTCTTCCTACTCCTCCTCTTCCTTTCAAGTCCCCTTTTTCCAATTATTCTTTAGCATGAAAGCTTTTGGTTTAAATACCTGAAGGGCTGAGATTAGATGAAAACCAACCTTAAGATGCCAAATAAAAGGGAAAGAAAGAGGCCTGTTTCTTTGCCACGTATGGAGCCTCTGCAGTGCTACGTACTCTGCTGTCTGTTCAGACATTGTCTCTGTTCAATATACTTGTCTTCTCTATGGCACAGGCTACTGAAAAGCCCCTTCAAGTTCTCTCTTTACTAAAGTCTGTATTTCTCATTAGTAAAGGCCAAAGAACCAGGTCCACTTTGCCTGAGAAGCATGTAACCCATGTGGCTACATTTGTGGCATTTGTATTAATAATTGGAACTTTTGTAGCATGCAGTCTCAGAGTGATCCACTTACAGAAGAGGAGGAAACAGTAACACAATGTAAAGAGTACAAAGAGAGGAAATCACTGCAGGATGAGATGCTGACTTGTCTGCTCTGCTACTTTGCTAAAGACTGACTCTGGGCTGGGCTAGGTGGTTCACCCTGTAATCCTAGCACTCTGGGAGGCCAAGGCGGGAGGATCATTTGAACTCAGGAGCTAGAGATTAGCCTGAGCAAGAGTGAGACCCCATCTCTACTAAAAGTAGAAAGAAATTAGCTGTACAACTAAAAATATATAGAAAAAATTAGCCTGGCATGGTGGTGCATGCCTGTAGTCCCAGCTACTCAGGAGGCTCAGGAAGGAGGATCGCTTGAGCCCAGGAGTTTGAGGTTGCTGTGAGCAAGGCTGACGTCAGGACACTCTTGCCCGGGTAACAGAGTGAGACCCTGTCTCAAAATAAATAAATAAAAAAAAAAATATAGACTGACTGGATTTGCAGTTGCTTTGCCCAAATGCCAGGGTTCTTATGGAGAATAGAACATCTGTATATTAGTCTGCTCAGGCTGCCATAACAAAATATCAAAGACTAGGTGGCTCAAACAACAAAAACATATTTTCTCACAATTTTCACACTTATTGTATGTCAATAGTGTACTATTCCCAGGTACTGTGCTAAGTGCTGAGGTAGGTCTGTCTATCTTATTACTCCCATTTTTTTCCACTGGTGAGAATAGCTTGTCAAAATCAGTCATAATAACAAGTGGTCAAACCAGAATTCCAAACCATGATTTTTTTTAAAGTTTCTGTCTTATGTTTCTGTTACCTGTTGTATAATTCTTTACTATCAATAAGGTATAAAAGAAAATATTGATTTGTTGTGCTATATAATATACATGTTTTAATAAACTTTTTATTTTAGAATAATTTTAGATTTACAGAAACAGTGCAGTAGTTCACAGAGTTCCTGCATACACTCAGCCTACTTTCCCCATCTTAACGTTACCATGGTACATTTATCAACACTCAGAAACTGACATTAATACATTACTATTAACTAAACTCTATATTTTATTTAGATGTTACCAGTTTATCCGTTAATGTCCTCTTTCTGTTTCAGGATCCAGTCCAACGTACCATACTGCTTTTAGTTGTCATGTCTCTCAAATGTCCTCTGATCTGTGACAATTTCTTAAGTCTTGTTTTTCATGACATTTGCAGTATGAACGAGTACTGGTCAGGTATCCTGTAGAATGTCCCCAGTCTGGGTTTGTCTAATGTCTTTCTTATGATTAGACTGGGATTATGGGTTTTTGGAAGAATACAACAGAGATAGAATGCCCTTCTCCTAAGAATATACCCAGGATCACATGATATCACTGGAAATGTTAAGCACCATCATTTGGTTAAGGTAGTGTTTGTCGCGTTTCTTTGCTGTAAAGTTACCATTGTTCCCATTTGCTACTCTATTCTTTGGATTAAGTCATTGAATCTAGCCCATCCTCAGTGACAGTGGGAATTAAATGTCACTTCCTATAGGGAGAAGTATCTATGTATACTGTTTTAATTGTTCTATAAGAAAGATGTCTCTTCTCCTCATTTATTTATTTGTTTGTATCAGTATGGACTCATGTGAAACCCTGATCTAAAACCTTTGCTCTTTTTGCTACACCAGGCAAGAAACAACAAGGACCTATACCAAGGCACTGGTTTTAAGGAAATTTATTTATTTCAGATTCCAGAGATTTTTTTTTTTTTTTTTTTTTTTTTTGAGAATCTGGAGTCTGTGTTGCTCAGGGTGGAGTGCAGTGGCTGTTCACAGGCATGATCATAGCACATGAACTCCTGGGCACATGCTATCCTCCCACCTCAGCCTCCTGAGTAGCTCGAACTATAGGCGCATGTCATTGTACCCAGCTTATTTCAGAGATTTTTGAGAGGTAGATTTGATAAGACTGGGGGACCTTGGATGTGAGCTAGTGATGGAGAGGGACTGTTTGAAAATGATATTCAGATTTGGTTTAAACAGCTGGAAATAAAATTTTGGTTTGAATCAATTTACTAACAAGTGTGAAGGTGGCTTCTAGGCTTTGATGAAGCTCAGCCTCTTCAGAGACTGTATTTAGCCATCATGGGTGGCCCAGCTTTACTGAGTACCCTGTTTTCCCAAGTTAGAGCCGACTACTTTTCTTTCTGATTGAAGCACCAGGGCCCCCTGGTGGACAGCCCCCCGGGTCCTGTTTCTTGTGTGGAGGACTCTTGATTTTGTCTGGTTGTGGGTTTTTCCCCTTAGTTCATTTGCAGAGCAGAGATGCTTGATTCTTTTCTTTGTCTGATAAATCATTAAACCTTCCCATTTCAGAGTTATCAATTTATCCCCATTTGTGACCTCCTCATGTTCAATAAGAGAACAGTTACCCTATTATAATCATTCCCATGCCCTAGTTCTCTAAAACAGAAGGGTACTCAATCCTTATTTTTATAACAGATTTATCCCCTTCTTCCATCTGGCATCATATTAATGTTAATTCTTTGTTTCAGAGCTATCATCAACCACTTTAACCCCAAAATTGAGTCCTACGCTGCTGTGAATCACATATCCCAGCTGTCAGAGGAGCAGGTAAGCCACTACTCTCCCCAGACCTAGGTGGTGGCTAGGACCAAGCAGTTGCCTTCTCTTTGGTTGCAGGGGGATTCTGTAACTGAGCTTTTTGCAGGGGTGGCAAGAGCTAGGCTGCTGAGAGGAAGTAGTATGGGATTGGTTGATAGTACTTTTTATAGAGAGTGATGCCTTCTGCATTAGTACTATCTGAACGGTTTAATTATATAGAAGATATGTAGGTGAAAATCTGGTGAATTATTGTTTTAGAGTGAGCAATAAAGCATTTCTTTTTTAAAATTTTAGTCAGAAAATCATTTTGATCTTCGAAAATAAGAAATGAGAACTTAAAAATGGATGAAACTGCCAATTAGAAAAACCCTGAGTTCAGCTTAATTTGAAGCTGTTTGGCTCATTAAAACTTTGAGCCCTCATTGGGACAAATTTTCGTTAGTAATTGAGTTCCCTTTGCCTTGAACAATTATTTCTGAGGAGGTTTTTCTATGATATGGACTGAGTTGGAGATGCAGATAGCCTTGTGTGTTTGTTTTCCTTGAATCTGGCCTGATTTCCCCTTCTCCCAAAGTGTCTGCACTCAGCTCTGCGTTATATAAAAGTACAGATGGGGTGTTAGCATGGCATGGGATTGAACTTGATGTTTCAGAATGAGACTCGTGAGTCCTGCTTTTAAAAGCACAAAATAAGACATCCTATTCACTTGATTCCTTTCCTTTCTACCCTATTCCCACATTGGAGGGGCCAGGGAATAGACTCCAAACCAATAAGAAGACATGCATGCCCTCTTTTACCAATGCATCATTGCAACCGCTCTTTGAGCTTCTTGCTGACAGAGCCAGCCAGCCAGCCAGCTATGGTATGACCATGTGTTCCAATGTTCCCAAAAACTATTCAGTTTTCCCAGTGAGACACCAAGCAAGCCTTTTTCCTAACAGACAAGCTTCTCAGTGTTCCCACCAGTGGCTCTTTTCCTCAGCCAGATGGTTAGGACTCTATTAATCTATCAGTTGTTCCCTTTGACATATTTGTTCTCTTTCATGAGGCCAGCTGTGAGAATCCATCCTCATATTTAAAACTGCTTTTATAAATGGCTTTCATTTTCTTTTTCCTCTCTGCCTATGGAGCAGTCCTGAGTCCTGTTCTTTGATGCTGGTGCTGTCTGTGAGGTGCTTTGTGATGCTACCTTTTTCCTGTTGGACCAATTCAGATCAATTTTACTATATCATTTTTATGCAGACGAACTCAACATCTTGAGTTTTGTATAGTGAGAGAAGGGGTGACTTTCCTACCGCAGTGAGCTCCCGTTAGTCTAAAGGCTTTTTTTTTTTTTTTTTTAAAGGAAAAAAAGGAAGATACACATTTACACTGTCAGCCACGTGCAGTATTCATCCCCCAGCAGCTTGGGAAGGTCAGACTGAAATCTTTCTCCAGCAGTAGCACCCATAGACCAATAATAAAAATCCTTCCTGGTGCATGAGGCAATCTATAAAAGGATGATTAACAAGCACGTGTCCTCAGCCTCCTTCAACTTCTTTCAAAGTTAAATGAAGTGCCTCTCAAAAAAAGTCCACAAGCCAGAGATGAGGCGATTTCTTTGGAGAGAGAGAGTACCTGGAAGAGAATGGGGAAGGCATAACAATTCACGCAGATTTATTTCCTTGGTCAATAAATAATTATATTTCTGCTATAATAGAAGATGTGCTGCTAGGTAGTGGGGATCAGTGGTGAATAATCTAAGTATAGTCCTTGCTCTCAGAGAGTTTTTGTATACTCATTACCTCTCTTAATCCTTTTCACATGGGGACCTGGAGGAGGGTGATACTATTCTGGGACCCTTTTCAAAACTGCCCTCAAAATGATTGTTGCCTCTCTTCCGTAACTAACTTTGAAGGGTGCTAAATGACAGCATTATGGTGCACTTGGTTTTATTCTCAGTGCTATCAGAGGTATTTGACTGCCTTGTTAATCTTCAGCATGTGTTGGAGCACTTTTCTCCCTTCACTTATGAATGTTAATATCACTTAATGTTAAGAGTATTCACAGCTTCCCAAAGAGCTAGCTTTGGGATGCAGTAGGGCCCTGCAGTTGTTAGTAGTAGACTGAGTAGAAAAAAAAAAAGTTAGGAACTTAATCCTCAGTAGATTCTATAGTACTCCTAAAATAAAACCTAAAAACCATGGATAGATATTAACTAGAATTTATAGCACTTAGTAAGTTGGCAGACAAGACAGGGATCTTTGGTAGATCTGCTTGCCCAGCCTTCAATTTTCTTGTGGCAAGGATTTGTGAATTCTTGAATTCTGACAACCCCCAGATACATTCTAGCCTCTGTTTGAGGCATTTCAAGGTGATGCATGTAAATCCGTTATTGCATATTAAACAAAGCCCAGCCTTTCACACTGGGGTTTCTTTTCAGAGATCCGGAAGGTAGGTCACATTTTTCTGTTAATTCTCACTGGCTTCATGGAGGGCAAAGGTTTTTAATCAGTTAATACCTTCAGTGTGACTGAATAGGCATGCATTTTCTGGCATAATAAACTGCATGCATTTTTATAGTGTCGTATGTGTCTGGGGTTAATTGTGAAGCTTGTTCACTTTGACCTCTTTTTTTATGTCTGTGATAGAATATACACAACATAAAATTTACATTTTAACCATTTTAAGTGTATAGGTTTGGTGGCATTAAAGTACATTTACAATGTTGTACAACCATCACCACTGTCCATCTCATCATTCCATACTGAAATTCTTTATCCATTAAACCAGCGGTCCCCAACCTTTTTGGCAACCAGGGACCGGTTTCATGGAAGACAGCTTTTCCACAGACTGGGGTGGGGTGGTGGGGTGTCATGGGTTGAGGCAGGTGGTGCGGAGCTCAGGCAGTGATTCGAGACCCATTTCCTAATTGGCCATGAACTAGTACTGGGCTGTGGCCTGGGGGTTGGGGACTGCAGCATTAAACCATAACTCCCCATTCCCTCTCCCTCTAACCCTTGATAACCACTGTTCTACTCCCTGTGTCTATGAATTTGACTATTCTAGGTACCTTAGTGGAATCATATAGTATTCAAACTTTCATAACTGGCTTACTTCATTTAGCATAATGTATTCAAGTTTGATCCATGTTGTAGCATGTATCAGAATTTTTTTTTTTTTTTTTTGAAATAGAGTCTCACTCTGTTGCCCAGGCTAGAGTGCCATGGTGTCAGCCTAGCTCACAGCAACCTCAAACTCCTGGGCTCAAGCGATCCTCCTCCCTCAGCCTCCTGAGTAGCTGGGACTACAGGCATGTACCACCATGCCCGGCTAATTTTTTCTATATATTTTTAGTTGTCCAGCTAATTTTTTTCTATTTTTTTAGTAGAGACGGGGTCTCGCTCTTCTTGTTCAGGCTGGTCTTGAACTCCTGAGCTCCAATGATCCTCCCGCCTCGGCCTCCCAGCGTGCCAGGATTACGGGCATGAGCCACCGCGCCTGGCCAGAATTTTTAAGTCTTTTTAAGACTGAATAATACTCCTTTGTATGTATATACCACGTTTTGTTTATCCATTCATCTGTCTATGGACATTTGGATTGTTTCCAACCTTTCGGATATTGTGAATAATGTTGCTATGAACATCGGTGTACAAATATATGTTGGAGACCCTGCTTTCAGTTCTTTTGTGTATATACCCAGAAGGGGGATTGCTGAATCATAATGATAATTCTATGTTTAATATTTTGAGGAACTCCAGACTATTTCTCAAAGTGGCTGCACCATTTTACATCCAGTTTCTCCACATGCTTACCAACATTTGTTGTTTTCCGTTTTGTTTTGGTTGTTTATAATAGACATCCTAATGGGTGTGAAGTGGTATTTCATTGTGTTTTTTATTTGCATTTCCCTAATAATATGGTGAACATCTTTTAGTGTGTTTATTGGCCTTCCATATATCTTCTTTGGAGAAATGTCTATTCAACTCCTTTACCCATTTTTAAATGGGATGGTTTGTTTTTTTGTTATTGAGTCTTAGGAATTCTTTATATATTCTGGATATTAATTCCTCATTAGATACGTGATTTGCAAATATTTTTTCTCATTCTGTTGGTTGTCTTTTTACTCTGTTGATAGTGTCCTTTATTCACGAGATTTTTAAAATTTTAATGAAGTACAATTTGTCTATTTTTGTTATTGCCAAGAAATCCAAATGTCATGAAGCAAAATCCAATGTCAGGCAGCTTTTCCTCTATGTTTCTTCTAAGAGTTAAGTTTTAGCTCTTATGTTTAGATCTTTAGTCCATTTTGAGCTAAATTTTATATATGACGTTAGGTAAGGGCATTTTGACTTCTTTTTGTATTCGACATATCTTTATAAATATAGATTATGGGGAAGAAGATACAACTTGCTTTTCCAAGAACTATGAAACTTCTCCCAGTTTATTCCCTATTGGGTTTGGCTTATTTGTGGTACACCTTTTAAAATTGTCTTTCAGGGCCCTCGCCCACCCTCAACTGAGATTTAGCTCCTTTCTCCCTCCATATGGCTTGTTGAGAAGGATCCATCCCTACCTAGTAAAATCATTTTATATGCTCAGGCAAACTTGATCAACAAGAAATATGGATTCCCAAAAAAATGAAGCTAAGAAGTCAGAAGATTTAGAATGCATAGCAGCCTAAGTGGTTTCTCACTTCAGGAACTTTGAGTCTACTTTGATTCCTTCCATTCCTAGGGCTACTTTTTCTCTGGTTCCAGTTGTGTTCATATCCTCTTGCTCTCTCCTTTTTAAATGGGGACCACAAGTAGTGCAACCTCAGCACATCAATCTCCCTTGTAAGCCTTCCCAACTTCTGGTCTTCAGCCCCTCCCTCACCAGTGGCCTGCACCCTGATTTTCATTCCCCTAGGAGGATAGTTGTCACACAACCTATATTTCATAGATAAATCCCAATGACCATTTTGTCTGTACTAAATAAATGTGTATGGTAGCTATTTAGGAAAAACTCTTGACCCCAAGCTAAATCTTGGGTTTATATGCTTTGAAGATACCCTGTCTTGATGAGGCAATGCGACCTTATGCTGAAATAGAAGAGCTTTCCGAGGTGATTCTTCTCCCTATCCTGTCCTACCCTAAACTCTTAGATTCTCCGTCTCCTCTATTCTTCCTTTTCAAATTAGGAAAAAGAATTTCTGTTATTATTGGCTACATCGTGTTAGAAATGTATCCATGTGCAAGAGGTCTACCATGAAATTTCTTGGAATAATAATAATTCACAGGTGGTTCTTAACTTAAGGCCCAAGAATAAATAGGCTTTACAGAGTTAGTGAACAACGTGAAATTGTGTGTAAAATTATGCATATGTCCTTTCTTTTTCCTTAAAGAGGGTCCGTCTTTCCTAAGATTCTCAACCAATCTTTGACTCCCCCCTCCAACATTTCAAGAATCACTAGCTTAGCTGCTTTGAATAGTGCCTCATATTTTTACTCCAAAGCCATCAGACCTTTGAAAATGTTCGTTGAGGATCTCGAGCTCCTATTAGGCTATTCACTATTTGTTTTGGTTTTCAAATGCTATGACATACTGATTTATATCGGCTCCAACTTCCTTACAGTCAAGAGAAGCCTTCATAGCAGACCTGTGCAGAAGATTTTCTAGAGCCCTGAATATCTAGAGTACATAGTGGCAATTTAGGCAAAACCTTCTTTGAGTACCTGATTCCTTAAGCTTTCAGTTACACTGATCACCAATTTTATGCCTTTGAAATAACCTAGTGGAAAGCAAGTAAATTATTGGCCCACTCTTGCTTTCTTCAACCTTCATCCAACTATCAGTATTTTAGCATTTTGTGCATGCTCTGTGCCTGAGATTGTGCTAGGCATTTGCGGGATACGAAAGGGCTTTTGCTCTCAAAGGACAGAGTAGTGTAAGAAATGGTTTAAGGCAACTTGTTACTGTCAGCCAACCAGTACTAGGAATAGGATCTGTTCCCATTAAAGAAAGATCTCTGCAGGAGATGAGAAAAATGGTCAGAAAAGGCTATGCGGAGGAGAGAATTGAGTTTGGCCTTGAAAGAAGGATAGGGATTAACTACATTGGCTATATTGTAAAATGTACTCTAAACTAGGACTTGAAAAGGACAGAAAGAATGGGGAAGAATTCCAGAGTTCCTGCAAGTCATGTCCTTGGGTCACAGAACACCCAGATGCTAGATGACTTAGAAATACAAGTCAGTCATTGAATCATAGCCTCCATAATCCCTAATGCACTGACTCTCATCCCTGTCCTAATTATATTGCCTTTGATTCAATTCACAAGCATAAAGACTTATGAGGAAAACCGAGCCTGATACTTCAGCTTCAGAGTTGTTGGCCCTTGGTGTGCTTGTAAATGTTTAACCACCACCAGGAAGGTAAGTGGTGGGAAGGGTGGCTGATTTATAATGTTCGCTGAGAATGCTGCCACCATGGCTACTAATATCAAGCCAGCTGGCTCTCACAGTTCTTGAAATTTAACAATCAGCTCTCACAGGCCAAGCTTGTGTGAGCCAGCTGCAGCACTCAAGTGGTTGTTGAGGAAGACTGAGAGAAGTGTGCTGTAAAGCTGCGTGGCAGCATTTTCTGAGCAGAAAGTGAATGTGGTTTCCTTTCCCCATGGGAGCCACCTATATAAACGTTTCCTCCAGGGAAGCTTTGGACCTTAAATAGGGCAATTGAGGCCTCTGAACAGCCCACTCTGAGGACCCATATAATGTTTTCTCATCTTAGAACAGGGCCCAAACCATCATGCAAGGCAGCCTTGACAGAGACATGTGCTGGAGAGCTGAGATTTAAGACTCTCATGATAGTCTTAACTCAGTTTCCTGTACTTAGCATCATGTTTTTCTGCAACAGCCTGTAGTCTTGCACTGCCTCTCTGTAGCCGCAAGTGGTGGTTGCTGTGGGAACTCTTACTGAGTGTGAACATATCAAGCATTGGCCATCTGATGTGCCTTCTTTGTTGCCTTTGTTTAGATTCTGGCATTTCAGTTGACCTGTTTGGCAGAAAAAAAGTTTGGTATGAGTCGTTCGATAACTGGATTCACTACATCCAAAAAGATACAGAGTCAGAGAGGCAGAGAGGTTTTTCTACAAGCTGCTTATCCTCAGTAATCAACTTTATGCTATAAAGGGCATCTTGAGAAGGCCCGAATAAGAGGGTGAGCTGAATGATTATGTGCTGCTAGAATGACCACTCTCTTACTTGGACCAGGAGATAAGCTGTACTACCACAGGCCCTAGACAGAGGAGAAAGTATTTTGGACTTAAAATAGATGCAAATATAAGAACAGAAAAAAAATAAATAAACTAAAGGAAAAAAAATTCTTAAAAATAGAAAATAAAATAGATGCAAATAGATAAAAGGAAAGAAAAAAGTAATTATTGAGCTGGGCATTTTTATATGGGCTATTAATTCTTACATCAACTATTTGAGGTAGGTATAATTATCATTTTATAGATGAGAACACTAAAGAGGATAAGTAATTTGTTCAGGATCACACAGCTGTTAGTGGTCAAGCCATAATGTGAACCTAGGTCTGTCTTGAGCTTTTTCAGTTTTATCAGGCTGGGGCATGTGTGACAACCTGAGTCTGTCAGATGTTCTGAAGGAAACAGTAAGCCAGAAATAGGAAGGTGCAGGAAGAAGCAGGGAGAGTGAAGATAATAGGGTTTATTCCTGGGGGATGGGGAAAGGTCCTGGCTTGGAAAGGGCTCATTCAATTGAGAACAAAAAGTACTAAAGAAGGGCCTGGAGAGTTTGATTGCCAGTCGGGTACAAATGCATAAGTAGAGGATCCTGGTACAGTATGATAACTTTATAAATGAGAGAAGAGTCTCTTTATTCCAATCTAGTACCTTGGGAAGGTCACTGTGAGAGATGTAAGTTTTTCCTACACACCAAAGGAACATGGTGCCTTTTTTTTTTTTTTTTTTTTTTTTTTTAAAGAGACAGGGTCTTGCTCTGTCACCCAGGCAATCATAGCTCACTGCAGCCTCCACCTCCTGGGCTCAAGCAATCTTCCTGCCTCAGCCTTCAAGTAGCTAGGACTATAGGCATGTACCACCATGCCTAGCTATTTATTTTTATTTTTTGTGGAAACAGGGCTTGCTATGTTGCCTAAGCTGGTCTCAAACTCCTGGCCTCAAGCAGTCCTCCCGCCTCAACCTCCCAAGGTGCTGGGATTACAGGCCTGAGCCACTGCGCCCAGCGCATAGTGACTTTTTAAAAATGTTTTTATTTACTTATTTTATTTTATTTATTTATTTATTTTTTTGAGACAGAGTCTCACTCTGTTGCCTGGGCTAGAGTGCCATGGTGTCAGCCTAGCTCACAGCAACCTCAAACTCCTGGGCTCAAGTGATCCTACTGCCTCAGCCTCCCAGCTGGGACTCTAGGCATGCACCACCATGCCTAGCTAATTTTTTTTTCCTATATATTTTTAGTTGTCCAGCTAATTTCTTTCTATTTTTTAGTAGAGACGGGGCCTCACTCTTGCTCAGGCTGGTCTCGAACTCCTGAGCGCAAATGATCCGCCCGCCTCGGCCTCCCAGAGTGCTAGGATTACAGGCATGAGCCAGCACGCCTGGCCTATTTACTTATTTTAATAGATAATATAGTTATGTGGTTAAAATCTAAAAGGTAGTACACTGAATTTTAGTTGTTTTTAAAGTAGTTCCATTTCATTAAAAAAAAACAAATCTCAAAATTAATGTTCCACATTCAAGCTGGTTGAATTGCAGAGGTAGGTCACTGGTAGAGAAGAGCTCAGCTTGTTATTCATCTCTGTCGCTGTCAGCGTTTTCTCCAATTAGGTATGAATTTTGAAATGACCATCATATACTTTTGGTCTTCCTCAGTCAGGCAACTGTGAAGTTTCATTGGCGGTACATAGGAGGGAATAGTGTTGGAGATAGTAGGAATTCCAGTAGCTGTCATCTTTTGAAGAGGTTATGGGAGACAGCAGTCCTTGCTTTCTTGGTTTAATCTAAGAAGGATCCTTTAATCCAGCTACTAGAGGAGAGCGTTCAGGTAGGACTTCCCTCTTTAGTTTGTTTTTTAGCCACCTCTTTTCTTCCAGTAGATCTTTGGGAAGTTTGTTTTATTTCCACTGTAATCTCTTCCCCAGAAAGTGGCTCAAAACTGTTTAAGATATACTTGGAAGAGCATGGTAACATCAGAGGCCAGAAGTATGGCTATGCAAACTTGTATCTCTGTTTTAAACTGTGTTAATTAGAAATGTTTTTTTTTCCATCCAGTCTACTGAACAGAAAGAAAAAAAAGAGAAAGAAATGTTTTTGCTAGGTACCGTGACTACATTTTGACTTTTTTTTTTTTTTTTTTGAGACAGAGTCTCACTCTCTTGCCTAGGCTAGAGTGCCGTGGCATCAGCCTAGCTCACAGCAACCTCAAACTCCTGGGCTCAAGCGATCCTGCCTCAGCCTCCCAAGTAGCTGGGACTACAGGCAGGCGCCACCATGCCCGGCTAATTTTTTCTATATATTTTTAGTTATTCAGATAATTTCTTTCTAGTTTTTTTTTTTTTTTTTTTTTTCAGTAGAGACAGGGTCTCGCTCTTGCTCAGGCTGGTCTAGAACTCCTGAGCTCAAACAATCTGCCCGCCTTGGCCTCCCAGAGTGCTAGGATTATAGGCACACCGCGCCCAGCCCATAAGTTGAATTTTTGACTTATCCATGGTTTCACAAAAATTGCTCTTAAAAAAAATATGAAAGATAATCACAAACCAAACCATGTGTTTGAAAGAATGAGGATATACCTTCAGAATAAAAATAAGAGCGTCAAAATGAAATGTCAGAGATATAGACTGTCAAACTTAGTACTTAAGGAAATCAGACATTTCATATTTAATAACCTAATTATTTTTCTGACACCTATTTACTAGGCCTTTAATAGGAGAAAAGCAAGTAAAGCTACTTCTTCACATTTGATTTCAAAAGAATATTAAATAAGGGAGCTGATTTACTGGGCTGTTAAGTTTAACTTTATTGAGGTATAATTAACATACAATAAGATAAATTTATGTAACCACCACCACAATCAAAATGTAGAACATTTCCATCACCCAAAAATGTTCTCTTATACCACTTTGCAGTCAATCTTCACCCTAAGTCTGGGCCCTAGGTAATGACTGATGTGATTTATTTTACTATAGATTGGATTTGTCTTTTATAGAATTTCATATAAATAAACTCAGGCAATATGTACTTTCTTGTGTCTGGCTCCTTTCTGAGATTCATACACATTGTGACACTCCTAGGTATTTACCCAAGAGAAAATAAAATACACGTTCACCCAAAGACTTGTACACAAATGCTCATAGCAGCATTATTCATGATAACCAAAAACTAGAAACAACCTAAATGTCCATCAGCAGCTGAATGGATAAAATACAATGGAATATTATTCAACCATAAAAAGGAGTGAAATACAGATATATGCTACAACATGGATGACTCTTGAAAACATTACGTAAGTGAAAGAAGATAGTCACAGAAGACCACATATTGTATGATTCATTTTATTTGAAATATCCAAAATAGGCAAATCTATAGAAAAGAAAGTAGATGAGTTGTTGCTTAGGGTTAGGGGTGGAGAACAGAATGGGGAGGGACTGCTAATGGGTATAGAGTTTCTTTTTGGGTTGATGAAAATGTTCGAAACTTAGATCATGATGATAGCCGCACAACTATGTGAATATACTACAACCATTTAATTGTATACATGAATGAATTTTATGGTATGTAAATTATATCTCAATAAATATGTTCAAAGAACAAAGAAACTGCCAAACTGTTTCAAAAGTAGTTGTACCATTTTTCATTTCAACTGACAACATATAAAACCTACAGCTACTCCATATCCTTGCCATATTAAATCATGAATTTTTTTAACTTTAGCCATTCTAGTGAGTATGTAGTGTACTCATTACAGCTTTTTAAAATTATTAGTTTTAATTTGCATGATGAGTAGTGATGCAGCTTTTTATGTGGCCATGATATATCTTTTGTGAAGTGTCCAGGTAATTGGTCTATTTTTAAAATTTGTGTTACTTCTTTTTTATATTGTTATTTATGAATTTTTAAATTTTATTTATTTATTTATTTATTTGAGACAAAGTCTTGCTGTGTTGCCTGGGATAGAGTGCCATGGTGTTAGCCTAGCTCTCAGAAACCTCAGACACCTGGGCTCAAGCAATCCTCTTGCCTCAGCCTCCTGAGTAGCTGGGACTACAGGCACACACCACCACGCCTGGTTTATTTTTCTGTTTTAAGTAGAGACGGGGATCTCGCTCTTGCTCAGACTGGTCTTGACCTCCTGAGCTCAAGCAATCCTCCTGCCTCGGCCTCCCAGAGTGTTAGGATTACAGGCGTGAGCCACTGCGTCTGGCCTTCTTACTTGTTCTTGAGCCAGTTTTAGTAATTAGTGTCTTCAAGGAAGTTAGTCATTCATACAAGTTGTTGAATTTATTGGCATAAGTTGTTCATAATATTCCCCCTTTTCCTTGAAATGCCTATAGGATTTATAGTGATGTCCGCTCACATTCATGATATGGGTAATATGTGCCTTTTTCCTTTTGTTCCTTATCAGTCTGGCTAGAAGTTTATCAATTTGTGTTAATCTTTTCAAAGAATCGGCTTTTAGTTTCATTGATTTCCTGTTGTTTTTCTATTTCATTGTTTTATATGGTTATCTTTATTATTTTCTTCTGATTTATTTGGTTTAATGTGCCCTTCTTTTTCTAATTTCATAATGTGGAAACTTAAGTCATTGATTTTAGATCTTTCTTATTTTCTCATATAAAAATTCAGTGCTATAAATTTCCCCTATGTTAGCCACATCCCACAAATTTCGATATGTTCTGTTTTCATTTTCATTCAGTTCAAAATATTTTCTCATTTCTCTGGTGATATTTAGAAGTGTGTTGTTTCATTTCCATTACTTGGGTACTTTTCCAGATATATTTCTATTATTAATTTCTTATTTAATTGCCTGTTTGTCAGAAAATATACTCTGTGTAATTACAGTCCCTTTAAATTTGTTTATTTATTTATTGTTTGTTTTGTTTTTTTGAGACAGGGTCTCGCTCTGTCGTCCCAGCAAGAGTGCAGTGGAGTTATCATAGCTCACTGCAACCTCAAACTCCTGGGCTCAAGTGATCTTCCTGCCTCAGCCTCCCAAGTAGCTGGGACTACAGTCATGCCCCACCATGCCTGGCTAATTTTTTTATTTTAAGTAGAGATAGGGTTTCCCTCTTGCTAAGGCTGGTCTTGAACTCCTGACCTCAAGCAGTCCTCCCGCCTCAGCCTCATAGAGTGCTAGGATTACAGGCATGAGCCACAGTGGCCAGCCCTTTTAAATATATTGAGATTTATTTTGTGGCCTGGCATGTGATCTATCTTATTGAATGTTCTCTATGCATTTGAAAAGAATGTGTTCTGCTGTTGTTCAGTAGAGTTTTCTTTAAATGCCTTTTAGAAGTCAGGTAGGTTGGTAGTATTTAAATCTTCTCTCTCTTTACTGATTTCATGTCTACAATTGATCCTTGAACAATGTAGGGGTTAGGGGTATCAGACCCTCACACAGTTGAAAATTCACATATAACTTTTGATCCCCCCAAAACATAACTACTAATAGCCTACTGTTGACTAGAAGCCTTACCAATAATGTAAACAGTTGATTACTACATATTTCATGTGTTATATGTATTATGTACTGTATTCTTATAATAAAACAGGCTAAATAAATGTTAAGAAAACCATAAGGAAGAGAAAATATATTTAGTATTCATTAAGTGGAAGTGGGTCATCATAAAGGTCTTCGTCCTCATTATCTTCATGTTGAGTAGGCAGAAGAGGAAGAAGAGGGGCTGGTCTTGCTGTCTCAGGAGTGGCAGAGGCAGAGGAGGTGGAGGAGGTAGAAGGGGAAGCAGGACAGACAGGAATACTTGGTGTAATTTTATGGAAATGCATCATAATGTCTGACATTTTTGATTTTTCATTTCTCTAAAAATGTTTCTATGTGGTGCCAATTCTTCTTCCACCATTTGCTTTAGTTTCAGGGCCTTTATCTTAGAATGGTCCGGGCCGAGGTGGGAAAATGGCTTCTGGCTAGGAGTTCCAGACCAGCCTGGGCAACATAGCAAAACCCTGTCTCTACAAAAAATTTTAAAAATTAGCCTGGCATGGTGATGCATACCTTTAGTCCTAGCTTCTTGGGAGGCTGAGGCTGGAGGATCACTTGAGCCCAGGAGTTGGAGGCTGCAGTGAGCTATGATGACCACACCATTGCATTTCAGCCTGGGCCACAGAACAAGACCCTGTCTTTAAAACAAACAAACAAACAAAAATTCTCCAGCTTTAGATTCTTCACCTTCCTTTTGCTTTAAGTTGTCCTGTAATGACTTTGCTTTTTCTTGAATCATATTAGAGTCTATAGGTTTGCCTTTCTTATAGCAGTGCTACGCCACATAAAAGCTGCATTTTCAATCCGAGGTAAAAAGGTATTTTACAAAAAGTGCGAGGTTTTTGCACGTGCTGGTGTAGTTGCAGCAAAGCCTTCATGAATTTCCTTTTTTTTTTTTTGTAATAATGGTCCTTATGCTGGAATCATTTATCTTGGAATGCTGGGCCACTGCACCTGCAGACCTCAGTCTATGGAAAATATCAAGCAATTCAACTTTTTCTTGAAATGTCATGACTTTTCTCTGCTTCTTGGGAGCACTTCTAGCATCATTAGTGGCACTTCATATGGGTCCCATGGTATTTATTCAAGGTTTATAGTATTGCAGTAAACATAATGAAAAATATGCGAGAACTGCACTTTTTACTGCGATGTGAAATTTACTGGAGAGACAAACTGTTCACTCGGAAATGGTTAGTGTCGCACAGCATTTTAAGCGGAGACTCGGCAGTACTTGATTTCATCCCAATAGTAATGCTACAGAATTCGTAGGTGGCTACGAAATTATTACGGTAGTGTAGTATGTACTACGGTTAATTTTACGTAGTTGTGATTTAATACTGTCTCTTTGTGTTTGTTTATATCTCTCTCAACTGTGAATGGTGCCAAGGACAATACATAAGTGTGTGCATAAGTTTTGATAAATTTTAACTTTTTATAATAGATTTATGTATGTTTGATGGTAGTAAATGATAAAATAGATTAGTATCTACATATATTTCATGCATTCATAATATACCTAATTTTTCTTAATTCTTTTGATATTTCTAGGCTACACAGTTCATCTGCACGTTTTTTCAAATTGCTGCAAATCTCCAAATTTTTCTGATGTGTTTATTGAAAAAAATCTGCATATAAGTAGACCCACACAATTCAAACCCATGTTGTACAAGAGTCAATTATTTGTTCTATCAGCAACTTAGAGTAGTATCAAAACCTTTAACTGTAATTGTAGATTTTTCTGTTTCTTCTTTGTCAATTTTGCTTCATTAGTTTTGAAGCTCCTTTATTAGATGCACATATATGTATAGGGTTACTATGTCTTTATGATGAATTGACCCTTTTATCATTATGAAATTTTATTCTTTATTTCTGATACTATTCCTTGTTTTGAAGTCTCCTGTGTCAGATATTAATATAGCAATTCAACTTTCTTTTAATTAGTATTTGCACAGCGTATCTTTCTCTATCTTATGACTTTCAATCTGTGTCTTTGTATTTTAGGTAGATTTTATTTATTTAATTTATTTTGGTGGATTTCTTTTAGGCAGCCCTAGTTGGGTCTTGATTTTGTATCCAGCCTGACAATCTCTGCCTTTAGATTGGAGTGTTACATTTAATTTATTTATCAATATAGCTGAATTAAAAATCTACCATCTTGCTTATTTTTTCCTATTTCTCTCATCTGTTCATTTTTTCTTTTTCTATCTTCTTTTGGTTTTATTGAGTCTTTTTTATGATTCCATTTAATGTCCACTATTGACTTTTTAACGATCCCTCTTTATTTTCTTTTTTTAGTGGTTGCTGTAAGGATTACAATGTACATCTTTAACTTATCACAGTGTGCCTTCAGAATAATGTTATATGACTTTACCTAAATGTAATAGGCTTGTAATAATATATTTCCATTTCCCCCTTTCTGTCATTTATACTATTGTCATACATTTTTCTTCTAGGATTGTTTTAAATTTCATAATACATTGTTATTATTTTTTGCTTTAAAGAATCAATTATCTTTTTCCTTTTTTTGAGACAGAGTCTCACTCTATTGCCCTGGCTAGAGTGAGTGCCGTGGCGTCATCCTAGCTTACAGCAACCTCAAACTCCTGTGCTCAAGTGATCCTGCTCCCTCAGCCTCCCAAGTAGCCAGGACTACAGGCATGCGCCACCATGCCCGGCTAATTTTTTTTTCCTATATATTTTTAGTTGTCCAGATAATTTCTTTCTATTTTTTAGTAGAGACGGGGTCTCGCTCTTGCTCAGGCTGGTCCTGAACTCCTGAGCTCAAACGATCTGCCCGCCTCGGCCTCCCAGAGTGCTAGGATTACAGGCGTGAGCCACCGTGCCTGGCCTTCTTTTTCCTCATTTTTAAATGTATGTAAAAGTCATTTTTATTTACCCATGTATTTACCATCTCTAGGGCTCTTTGTTCTTATTTATAGATCCAGGTAACATAACATTTCTTCTACCAAAAGAATCTCTTTTGGGGCCAGGCGCGGTG
>RJWJ010013829.1:0-39160 GCA_004363605.1 Indri indri | reverse complement strand
TACTCTTTTGTTAATTCATTCATTAGTTAATATTTCCAGGTGTTCCAATAGGAGTTGAGGGTGTAAAAGGAATAAGACGTAATCCCTGTCTTATGTTGGCTAGAAGGCTTAGTGGGAGAGAATCAAGAATGTAAATAACTACAATTCTAAAGAGCAGTGGAAGAGGTACTTAGAGAAATGTTACCAAATTCGAAATACTCGTCATAGGTCATCTGTGCAAGAATATGGGAGATATTTTATTATACACTAATAATACCGAAAAAATTCAAATGAATATCATAACAATAGGGATATTTTGTCTTTACCTTAATAATTAAAAGGGACATCACCACCATTATATGCTACTTATCCATGTATTTATTGTAAATTTTTACCTAACCTTAAGCATGCATCAAAATATTAATTGCATAATATCACCACCATTTTTTGAAATATAATCATATTGCGGCCACTTATTTTAGGTAATTTGAGGTACTCTAGCATAAGTTCAACATAAATTGTCTGATATTAGTATTTAAGACTGCCACACTAGAAAATAAAAATTTTTCCTTGGGGCCACAGTGTTTTATTACGAATAGAATAAAAACTTCGAAAAGAAAACGATCCTTTCTAATTTAATGAAAAATTTGTTACTTTTTATTGTTTTCTGTGTGTGAGTTATATGCAACTTGAAAAATAGTTTGTGTGGCTCCCAAGGTGAAGAGATGTGTGAGTTACATATTCTTCACGAGGCCCCGGGCTCAAAACTAGCATGAGTTAAATACAACTCACACGGCAGTTAATGTGTTAAGGGCATCAACTTTTTATGTCATCAGTAAATTTCACTGAGCTTGTAAGTTGTAAGAGAAAATAGAGGGTTTTTTGTTTTTTCGTTTTCCTTTTTGCTTTTCAGAATATTCTTTATGTAAATATTTTGTTGTTTGAGGCAAGTATTAAGTGAAGCTCTTAATTTTTTTCTAAACATGTAAGTGTCATCTTCCACTAGGGTAATTACTGCCAGCTGAGAGTTAATGAGAATCATATTGAGTCATATTTATACTGACTTAGCGTGCTGGCTCCTAGAGGTACACACAAACCACTTAACCGAGAAATGTCCGTTTTAGGATTTTGCATGTGTTCCTGGATAGAAAGCAAGGGAAGCCTATGAAACAATTTTTAACAATATCGGAGACAATAACTAATATCTATCTAGTATAGCATGGTCATGTTGATTAATTAAATTATTAAATAGGGAAGGACATCAAATAAGAAATCTCTTGGCTATTGAAAGATAGAAGAAAATTATGTATATATGTTTCTGCACTGCCAGACTTATAGGAAAGTTAAATAATGGATGTTATTTGCAGCATTTTACAGGTAAATCGTGTGCAGAAATAGATTGAGAAGAGGTGTATGTTGAGTAGTTATAAAATGCCCCTTTGTGGTTCTCAAGTATTAATGCCATTTTGCCCTATAAAAATAGCCTAAAGATGTACTAGTGCAATCCAAGGCCACCTGCATAGTGTCATTTTAGAAGCTGAACAAGATAATTAGACAAAACTTGTCTCTGGGAAATTTATAGAGAAACCATATTTTACTGCAAAACAGTGATTTTTTTTTTTTTTTTTTTTTGAGACAGAGTCTCACTCTGTTGCCCGGGCTAGAGTGAGTGCCGTGGCGTCAGCCTAGCTCACAGCAACCTCAAACTCCTGGGCTCAAGCGATCCTCCTGCCTCAGCCTCCCCAGTAGCTGGGACTACAGGCATGCGCCACCATGCCCGGCTAGTTTTTTCTATATATTTTTAGTTGTCCAATTAATTTCTTTCTATTTTTAGTAAAGATGGGGTCTCGCTCTTGCTCAGGCTGGTTTTGAACTCCTGAGCTCAAACAATCCGCCCGCCTCGGCCTCCCAGAGTGTTAGGATTACAGGCGTGAGCCACTGTGCCCAGCCAAAACAGTGATTTTGTAGAAAAACTCAAGATGTATAATGATGGTTCAAATAATACAAGTCATAATACTAAAACATACTACTATTTTTCTATTTCCTGTTTCATTTTACCTCTTTCCCAGGTACTTCTGTTTGAATTGCCCTGTAAATTTAAGAAAATGCCACGTGTTTTTCTTCAATGCATTCTAGCACACTTGTATTATTTCATGTTTGGTAATATATAAATCATGGAGTAATAAGAACTGTGGTTTGAATGCAGAACATGCTGCTTTTTTTTTTTGTAGTAAGCGCCTGCTTAAAAATTATCCAACAATTTTAAATTGACTACAGTTTACTTGAAGCTAATGATAGTTATGTAGCCATCTGGAATATGGAAGAATACTTGTAAAATTTCTTTTTAATAATAATTACATGTTCACACAGATTGCTCCAAAGATTAAGGCACAGATGATAGTAGAAGGCACAGCTATGATAAGCTACCAGCCATGTGGAGACAAAGTAAATTTTTTTCGAATGGTCTTTTCTAATCCTGCCACAAGACAAACAGATGTTGACTATCTGATTGATGAAATTGAAAGGATTGGGAAGGATTTATGATACTTCAATGAGAACTTGAATATCACATGTAAACATAAAGACCAACTTAAAAAAATCTGCTAAAGATAACAAGAAAGGAATGGTAAAAATGATATCCTTTTAAAAAAAAAAACCTTTTAATTCTTGTTTTATGCTTTGTAAGATGATGAAAGGGGTTCTGGTTCATTGATAGAAACATACACATACATACCCAAGTCTATTCTCGTATTTGTGATTTTCCTTACTTCAATAAAAAGTATTGAGCACCTGTTAAATGTCAGGTACTTTTCTTGGTATGATTGGGAAACATCAGCAAATAAGAAAGACAAAAATCCCTCCTCTTGTAAAGAAAGGAGAAATCTCATCGTGAACATTCAGTACCTTCACATACATATGCGTGTTTGAATTAGTTGAAAAAAGACTTCATGGATCGAAATCATTTTCATTATTCTATGGTAGTATTTCTGCCAAAAATGAAATAATAATAAAATAATACATAAGATGTTCCTCTTTTTTAAACAATCAGGGTGTATAAAGTGTTCTATATCTTGGAGCAGAGAGTGAGGGAAAGAAATGACAGAGGCAGACATATTTGCTTTTTGATCTTTGCATTTTTATTTAGAAGTGAATACAGCTTGTACCAAGCTTCTGATTTAACTCTTATTTTTTCTTCAACACCATTTTAATGTTCCTAAAGATTAATAGCAGCGACATCCTTTCATAATTCTCAAAAAATAAAGTGGGCACAGTGGAGCACACGCTTGTAGTCCCAGCTATTCAGGAGGTGGAGTCAGGAGGATTCCTCGAGTCTGGGAGTTTGAGACTAGCCTGGGAATTATAGCAACACTCTGTCTCAAAATAAATAAATAAACATAAATCAATATAAATAAACATAATTCTCCAAAAATACATTAACCATATTTCACAAAATGGAATCATGTAACTTCATAATTCTATACTGATATAGTTAGCACTTTTCCTTTCCAACCGTTGAGATAATAATAGCTAATATTAATCGAACACTTCCTGTGTATCAGATGGTTTGCTAAGCTGCTTAACTTACATGGTCTCATTTAATTCTCTATTAATATAATGATTTAAATAAATTATTATCTCTACTTCATGAATGAGAAGACTAAGGCTTAAAGAGTTTAAATAATGTTTCTAACATCACACTGGTGATAAGCAATAAAGTAAAAATCTGAAGCTAGCCAGGTTTCTTCTCAGGTGTCAATGGCAAAGAATCCGCCAAATGCCTTGCTGCAATTCATGTGTACCACCTACCTGTCGAACCGTTTGTCAAATCATTTGATGTAAGTAGGTCTCTTTCCTCTGCTCTTGAAGTGGGAATAATAATGGTGCTTATCTCGCAGTGCTGTTGTGAGGATGAAATGAAATAATTAGGTTAAATATTTTATAAAAGTTGAATCACTTTGCTTGTGTTAGTTTTTCATATTTAAATGTTTACTATATGTATATATATAAATATGTATATATACACACACTATACACACACACACATACACACTAAGTTACAGTGAAGTTACATACCATCAGTTTCATCTTTGTTAATCATTCAGGATACAACTAAATATTGTCATGGTTCCTCATTACAGATGACATTGTGCCCTTCTGTTGGTACATTGCATTCATTCACATTACATTTGTTAGAACTTCTATAATTAAGAAATAAAAACATGAATTGGAATAGAGTTTCTTTTCAGTTATTCTTTCACCAAATAAATAAGACATTTCAAAGTCTTTCTCAAAGGAAACATAAAATTGATTATGCTATAGACTTTGATAGTCTATGTCTCTATGAAATATAGGGAATAACAGTTTAATTATATAAGCGCAATGTATCCCTTGATAAGAATTACTGCTCTAGACAGGAGGGTTTGTTCCAAATGTGTTCTGGCTTGTCAGAAACATAAATCAGTTTCTTCCCTATGCACTTTGCATGATTGCCCATCATTACATAAAGGTTATCAAACACAGTAAACATTTCCTTATCAAAAAGTACATCTGAAGCTTATTTGTACCTACATTTGCACTTTAGATACTGGTTTTATTCCTTAATAAGCACTTTCAAATAAGAATGTACTAAATCATAAGACTATTTAATATAACGTTCATATTATGCTATTTAAATAAACTGGTTAAAACCATGCTTTCTTCCAATATCAATCCTATGAATTAAACAAGTATATTTTACAGAGTTTCTAGAAATCTATAATCCAATTTATTCAGTAGTGTCCTATATAATGAATCTAATAAAAATTGTTCTTCATATTATTTTGAGGTATGTAGCATTTTCAATTATTTTGATAACTATTTTGCATGTGGCTGAAATTTTGTGACATTTAAATTAGAGATAAGGTTTATTAACAGATGTTAACCCCTCCCCACTTGATCTTACATAGTTTTTTAAAAATTTCATGGCCAGTCAAAATTATATTAGCTACAGAACATTTAAGTATTGTTCCAATGGTTACATTCTCTCCACAAAGGGTCTCTTTACTAACCTCTATTACATGAAATAATGTTTGAGTTTGCCTTCCACAAATTTTTTTAAAAATCTTCTTTCTTGCTGCTTCGTTTAACATAAAATTCACAAAGTAATACTAGTAAGTTTGTTTTTTCTTTTGAACTTTTTCCAAACATATTACAACATATTTTTAACACAATAGGTAACATTTATTTAACCAACAGAGATGAATTCCAGAGAGACTGTGTTTCCAAAATACAGGGTAGAGATGGATGGACGGACCATAAAAAGAAAATAAAGTATTTTTAGAAATTTATTTTCATTTAAAACTGTTATTATAGAATTGTGGAGAACATGTAAAGGAAAACATGTAGCGACCAACATCCAGATGGAATTCTAGGGTTCTGAAAGATTCATATTCTTACCAGGCAGATAATGTGGAGGAATAATGTGGAAATATGTGGAAATTTGAAAATGCTTTAAATAGCTGTTTGATACTGCTAACGCAGAGTATTAGGTGCAGAGTTCTGCTGCAAGTGGCTAGAGAATTATAGGGCCTTAAATTTAGCATTATGACAATGTATAATCATTAAAGTGAGTTCAATAGGGGGTAATATAATGAGATACGTATTTTAGAGGAGGAAGAAAATGACATCGATTTTGATGACAGCTTCAGGGATGGATTAGAGGAGACGGAGGAAAAAGGCTTGAGTGCAGAAGCCAAATTTTAGAGACTGCTGCATCGAGAAAGGAATAGTTATTTGATAAGGGCCTGTCATTTCCAGGCAATAGGGAGTCAAGAGCTATTTAGGATGTAAAACTACCAAACACACTGGGAAGATAAAGAAAAGTTTAGAGTCCAAAGACTCCAGCTTGAGATACTGCTTAGATCTTAGAACCACTGAAATCCAAAAAGGAGAGCCCTGTTAGCACATGTAGCTGGTCTATTTAGCTTGCGTGTGGAAAACAAACTGGAACCTATGGATTTATGGGGCATGGCTCTCTAGGAAATATCACATAGCTATGTAACTATTTGAGTTTAAATTACAGCAGTTTGCTGATTGAAGAAGCTCCCTTTTATGTCATTAATGTAGCATCGTACATTACTTAGAGACTTCACATGTTAATCCAGGTCATAGAGCACCTTGAACCAGCAAGAAAGGACCTTGGGAGCTGTCTGATGGTCCCCTACCTCTCTGTGCTTTGCCCATGCTTCACAATTGCTTGCATCCTTGGAATTCTTAGTGAAGCTCAGTGAAGCTCTCGTGAGCCTGACTTGACCATGGTATCCTTTGTGTTATCTCCATGATTATCTGTCCGTGGAGACTGAGAAGGAAGTTTGAAGACTCTGGTCTAAGTTTACCCCTTGAACATTTCCAATGCAGCCCGCCAGATGTGGGGAAAGCCACCATGGCACTGGGTTGGCTCCAAACAATTGGTGAATCAGTTCACATTTGGTGAATCATATTGCTCTGCTTTCTTGGATTCTTCAGTTTTTGATCTTTTTTTTCTGTCTCAGCTTGGTTGGTCCCATAACTCCCTTTGATTGAAGAGCCTGTTTGTTTTTCCCCTCAAATGTCTGGCTTTGACATCAGTCCTCCATCTAGGACACAACTTTTAATATTCATTCCACACTACCAGCTTCCTACTCCTCTTATGGGCTGTGTGTCCAGCCCTTATCTCTGAGCCCAGGAGATTAGGACTACATGACAGTCCCGGCGAGGTCTGTGCCTCATCTGCAACTTTCACTGTTTGCTCTAATTTGAAAGATCTTCAAGTCTTCCTGTCAAAAATGTATCTATCCTATAATATTTAACCCAAAGCACCTCCTTCCTGACGTTTTCTCTTAATCCAAACCCTCAGTATGGAGTGTGGGTACAAATTCAATAAATATTTTGCAATAATAATTGGAATGTATTCCTTCAACCTCATGAGAGTTTCCCCATCTCTTAGCCCCCATTTATAGTCTTTTCACAAATACAATAATCAGCTGACGTAAAATCTTTCTGATCTTCATAACTCATAGTTTACATTAATTCTCTTCACCCAGATCACACATCTCATGGAATAACTGACATAATTAAAAGTGCAATAACCTCAATCAACACCATTAACTTTAGCACATGCCCTCTATTTCAGTGATTTATGGATAACTTGGAAAATCAACATTACTCAGCCCCTCTCAAATCCTATGGATTGATCATTGTATAATTGCAGCGAGTGCATTCAGAAACTGTGTTGTAAATTAAACTTTCCTTTGAAAAGATGATTTACTATGGTAATTCAACAGCACTGGCTTTCTGTTACCATGACTCTGATAATGGAAAAGTTAAATGCCGTCAGGAAATAAGATGACAAAAATGTGAAAGTGTCAATTGTGTAAGGATATTTTATTGCTTTATTAAATGCGGCCTCTACTTTTCCCTTGATTTCCAAAGTAAAGTACATTTCTGTGATTTTTTTCCCTTATGTAAGAGGAAAAATTTTGCATCATTTTGCTTTTAATTTGATTCATGCTTTTGAGCCCCTAACTCCGAGGCCATAAACCATAAAGACTCCTCAGTGAGCAAAGAAGGACTCAGGCTGGGGTCTGGCATATGGCAGGGTTCAAGTGAAGCTGGAGTATTTGTTGATTGATTCACATATCACAAATCTCCATAAAAACACACACAACCAAATAAAATCATGTATAAGTAAAAGTAGTTTTGAGGAACCTGGCTAATTGTTACTATTTACTTGTGATGTTTAGAACTTACTATGAGAATCACAGAAATTTAAGTTTTTCTGTTTCCTTAAAACAGTATAGATTTATGCTTTATATTTATAGATTTATATGATCTAAAATTGGCACAGGTAAACTCTATGTCAAAGTATTGCAGATATCATGTTCAAATGAACTGTTTATTTATTGTTTTCTTAATATCTTAAAACATTCTTTGTATTATCTTACTTCAAAGCTTGGGATTCAGAACTACTGAAGGCAACACCTGTTTAAATGAAGACCTAAAGATTTAAAGGTATTTAAAGGCAATACAAGATTAAAATACAAAAATCAATTTCATTTCTATACACTAGTAATTAAAAAACTGAAAGTAAAAAAATATATGTATTTATAGTAGCATCAAAACAATAAAATTGTTAGGGACGAATTTAACAAAAGAAGTATAAGACAAATACACAAAACACTGCAAAACATCATTAAAAGAAATTAAAGACTTGAGTAAATAGAAATAAATCCATGTTTGTGATCAGAAGACTTAATATTGTTAAAATGTTAGTACTCCCCGAATTGATCTATAGATACAAAATAATCTCTATTAAGATCCTAGCTGCCTTTTTGTTTTTGCAAAAATTGACAAGCTTATCCTAAAATTCATATGAAAAAGCAAGGGATCTGAAATACCCAAAACAGTCTTGAAAAAGAACAAAGTTGGAGGATTCACACTTTCTGATTTCAAAACTTATTACAAAGCTATAGCAATCAAGACATTATGGGACTGGCATAAGAATAGGCACATAAATCAAAGGAATAGAACTGAGAGTCCAGAAATAAATCTTTATATTTATGGTCAATTGATTTCTGACAAGAGTGACAAGACAATTCAATGGAGAAAAATAGTCTTTTCAATTAATGATGCTGAGACAACTGGATATCCACATGCAAATGAGAAGTTAGACTTCTGTTTCATATTGTATGCAAAAAAAAAATAAATAACTCAAGAGGGATCAAAGACTTAAATACAGGAGTTAGAACTATAAGAAGACTAGAGGAAAACATGAGTTAACCTTCATGACCTTGGGTTAAGCAATGGTTTCTTAGATAAGACACCAAAAGCACAAGGGAAAAAATTTTAAAACATAGATAAATTGGATAATATCAAAATTAAAAACATTCATGCTTCTTGACCATCCAAAAAAAAAAAAAAAAAAGAAATCCATGGAATGGGAGAAAATATTTGCAAATCATGCATCTGAAAAAGGAATTGTGTCTAGAATATATAAAGAATTCTGAGACTCAATATTAAAAAAGTCAAGTAACTGAAAAAAAAATGCAAGGCATGTAAACAGACATTAATCCAAAGAAGATACATAAATGGCCAATAAGCACATAAAACATGCTCAATATCATTAACCATTAAGGAAATGCAAATTAAAATCACATTGAGATATCACTTCATACTCATTAGGATGGCTAAAATAAAAAAGACAAAATATAAAGTATACATGAATATGTGGAGAAATTGGACCTCTCATATCTTGCTGGTGGGGAAATAAAATGGTGCAGTGACTTTGAAAAACAGTTTGGTATTTCCTCAAAATGTTAAACATGGAGTTGCCATATGACTCAGCAATTCCACTACTAGGGATACAGCCAAGAGAAATGAAAATTTATATCCACATAAAAACTTGTATGTGAATGTTTATACCAGCATTATTCGTAATAGCCAAAGAGTGGAAACAACCCAAATTTCCATCAAGTGATGAATGGATAAGCAAAGTGTGCTATAATAATGTGGATATATTTGGCAATAAAAATGAAGTGAGTACTGATATATGCTATAACATGGATAAACCTTGAAAGCATTCTGCTAAGTGAAAAAAGCCAAGCACTAAAGTCCACATATTGTATGATTCTATTTATATGAAATTTTCAGAAGAAAATCCGTAAAGATGGAAAGAAGATTAGTGTTTCTCAGGAGCTTGGGGTTGGAGGAAAATGGAGAGTGATTGCTAGTCAGTGCAGTTGCTTTCGGTGGTGAAGAAAGTGACGTAAAATTAGACAGTGATGATGGTTACACAACTATTTGAATGCACTAAAAACCAGTAATTGAACACTTTAAAAGGGTGAATGTTATGACAGTACCACAATATAACTGTTATGTAAGAAAATAAACACATTCAAAAATTTTCTTATGAAAGAAAGACAGCCTGACTTTGGAGTTAGCTAAAATGTCATTAAGGAGAAAAGACTGAGTATTTAAAAATATGTAAAAATGATGAAACAAATTGAAAAAATCAGATTACCATGCCTATATATAAACACTCTTGTACAGGTTTTTCTGATAATAAAATTTTAATTTTTTATGGCACATAACAAGAAGTGAGTTTCCTGAGTCCTATAATAGGTATATGTTTAACTTTATAAAAAACTGCCAAACCATTTTCTAAGTTGCTGCACCATTTTAAATTCCCACAAGCAGCCTATGAGAGTTCCCATTGTTTTACATCCTTGTCAGCACTTGGAATTTTTAGTACTTTTTATTTCAGTCATTCTAATATGTGTAAAGTGGTATCCCATTGTGGCTTTAATCTGAATCTACATAATGCCTTTTTTTTATTTTCAAGAGCTAGAGAAGATTGAATATTTTTACATGTGGACTGTTAGGGACAAGTGGAAGTTCCTTGAGCAGGTAAGAGGAGAGATAGCATATGTGTAAATGTCAATACAAGTTTCAATTTGTACTCTCTTTAGTTCCCATTTCAACCCATATCTTTAGCTAAGAAGTTTGCTGACACATCCCAGTATCTGGCATGATGCTTCCCAACCTTGGCTCGAATCTGTGACTATTTTAAGAAACAGAGCTGCTGAGATCAGTGCAGGATCTACTGAAATGGATTCTCCAGGGCTTGGCCATGATAGATGTTCTTGCAAAAAGGAATCTCCCGTCAAAAGGGCAGGGTTAATTAACACTGGCCTTCATATTCAGCAAGCCTCGAGCCCAAGAGGGTCTCCAACACAGTCACTACATGGGCCAATGTAAAATCCTCCTGCCTCCAGCCACTGTGACAACTGAGCACTGGGTAACTTGGATGGTGTCCCCGTCTGTCAAGAGGGATGCCTGTGTGTTCTGATAGCCCTTCATTCATTGCCAGAATTCTCACTCATCTAAATGCATAATTGTACTAAGTAATCCTAAATAAATGTGAAAATAGAATGTGAATTTTATTTAATTTGCCAAATACTTCATGATATTAAGCAGAGATGCAACTTTGATGGTGTTTTCTTTGCTTCTGTACAAAAAGGAAGAAAGAAAATCCTGTTTTCCTGGGGTCTCACAGGAGGTTGATAGCAATAGTGAGATAAGAACTGTCAAAAAGACCTCTTAATAGCCATAATTTATAATTTCTGCAACCTCAAATTATCTGAATTTCTGCTTTCAAGCAGAACTATAGATCAGCCACCGCAGAGCTGCTCTTTTCCCCGTGTATACAATGAGCATCAATACGGATATATTCCAGGTTAAGCACTGCCATCTTCTGTCCTATCATCAATTATTGCCAATTATCTAGAAGTCACAACATTTTATCAGGTATAAAATTTCATAGTCATATACCTGTATGATGTAATTCTTTTAACTTCTTGTATTTTAATTTGCTCTTGTACCTAATTTCTTTGGTTGGCAAATAATGTAACCTCGATAATTTAAAGTAATTTCGCTGTCCCTCCTCCAGGTAAAAACTTAACATCTTAGGATTCTACCTCCATTTTCCTTCTTCTTTTCTGATTTATTCTGAGGGTGATCTTATTTAGAGTGGAAATATTATTTAATCGCACTGCTTTGGGGGATGGTAGATAGGCACTACGTTAGGCTCTGCTCCTTCCATCCCATAAGGCCTTCTCTGTCTTGCATTGGCAAGTGAGGTTAATGCCTTCACCTGGACATGCATCCAGTTATTGGAGAACCAATCATACATTGTTCTAGCATCCATTCAGCACTTCCTCAGACCTCTTGGTACTTGGGAAATCTCAGCTACTTTCCCCACCCCACACTAGGGGTGTGAACTTAAAACCAAGACTTAACACATAACAAAATATGCAACAGCTTTTGGGTTTTGGCCTTCCCCCGAGCCGGTTTGGGATTTCTCTGCTTTCTCTGTTCACCATTCTACCTTCAGTTTGATCCCAGTTTGTGGTGGAAGGGTGGGCAAAGTGTTGGGCAGTTCCTTGGTGACTAAGCTCTAGTCATTTTCACTCCCTTTCAGAGTTCCCTAAGGGATGCCTCTCGGACCCTCACACCCTGCATGGAGTGTGCACATAAGCCACAGTGACCCCACAGAACTCATGCCTACTTGCTGTACACCCACGAATTGGAACTCCCTTAGAGAAACCTGTTGGGTAACACTCTGGACCCCAATAAAGGCTTTAGGCCACAGGTACATCTCTCTCTCTCGTACTCCCCACCTGGTGGTTGAGCACACATGTTCCTACCTTCTTCCCATTGGTCCTATGAGTTATGCTGTCCTCTTCTCTCTGGGATCTGTAAATAATACACTGCTGCTGTTTTGCTGAGTTGCCTTTTCTGTGCTTCACCTGACCGACACATCAGAACCTAACTTCTTTCCTGGTCAGGGTTCTTCTGGAAAGTGGCTATGTTGGTAGGAATAAGCTGGACACAGATCAGACAAGAGCCACAAGGGTGTCTGCCAATATAAACAAGTTTCCTGTGAGAGGGACACTTGGTCACTGCTCAGACTCTTAAGCACTAGGCCATCCACCAGCATAAAGAAGTACCCGGTGAAGGGCACACTGTAAACACCCATGACCAAATTCCTGGAGCCCTGCAGGGCAGGGTTGATGTTTATAGCCATTCTCCAGAAAGAGAGACACCACAAGACCAAATGAGAGGGAAATACAGCACTTGTTATAGTTCTTTCGCCATGTGTATTAATTGTTGTTGCTTATAGCATGAAGAGACTTCGTTTTTACTATGTTCTCTAGGCAGAAATTTCAAGACGCCACAAGTGTTAGAATCTAAAAATTTGTGAGGGATTTCTCTAAGAGGTAATATAGATTTTAGATGTCATTTCCATATGTTTATGTCAAAACTGTCTATAATTACTTCTTTTGTTTAAAAATGAAATTTACAATGATATGTTGATATACAGCTATTCCATCATAGTAGAATAATGAGCTATATGGAGACAAAAAAAATGATGTGAAATTTATTTATCATTAGACATACATCACAGAGGGGGAGTGGGAGAGAGAGAGAGAAAGGGAGAGAAAGATTTTACAAATATAATGAAAAGAGTCTTATAATTTACAACTAGAGCCACATAGAAAATTTCACATCTACTCTGGCAGAAAATCTGAAGTATGATAATAACAGTGAGTCACAAAAATTTGGGAGAAATTAGTGCTTAATAGGATCCCACTTCATGGGCTTCTGACAGATACTTCTCAGGCAAGGGAAAATAGAGAAGTTTGTATCAGTTTCTCTTCTTAAATTCAATGACTGTCCACTCAGTAGCTCTTCTGCATTTGTTTTCATGACCACAAAAATGGAGAAATAGAGAAACTATTACCTACAGCTTTTTAGAAACTTAATTACATGTTTGATACTATAATGTAGCTAACAAAAAATGACAGAGCAATGCATTGGTCCAAAAGGCTCAATTTGGGCTCTCCTTTAAAGCAAGTTGTCCTCCTAACCATCCCCTCAGCTGTCAACTAAAATGATTTTTTTCAGTGGTTTTTCACAATCACTGCTTCTCTTAGAAGCAGAAGCAGCTTATTGCGCATGGACCCATTTTTATCCATTAATTGGCACTGGATATATGTGGCAGCGTAAGAGTGACAGCTATTGCTTTTGGATCAAATGCTTTATTACATGTCAAAAACAATAGCATAACTTAGAAAAGAACTTTTACTGCATCTTCATTCTAACACATATAAATTAATTTGATTTTCTAAATGCTTTACTAATTTTGTACTATTTGCCTTCATCATTAATCTGGAAGTTTCCCTCATACAGGCTGATAGCTATTCTTTTTCTCATCTTCTGTGGCAGAAGGCTTTGCAATGTCTCCATAGATATGTATACAAACAAGTAGCTTAAAATTCATAAACTCAAATTTTGGATGTACTTTAAAGAACGTGTAACACTTGAACATGGGTATTAAGAATTTCCATTTGTGCTTTTCTGGACTTTCTTCGAACAGTGCATATTCTTAGAGCTTTACATCTTGCCAGGTTTTTTCTTGTATCATTCAGCATAGATTAGGTCACAATAGCAACTCTCAAATATTTGTGGATTATAACAGTGGAGCTTTATTTCTTACACCACATGTCTGTCGCACATCATCTGGGGGATAGCTCTACATTGCTTTATTCTAGGACCTACGCTGACAGAATAATCACTGCCTCTAATGTTGTTGATCACTATGGTAACAGAAAAAAGATAAATCATGCATGAGCCCTTAAAGTTCCCTAGAGGTGGAACTTTCCACTCATGTTTGTTGACCAAAATAAGTTGCATAGCCATTCCTAACCTCAGGAAATGGCAGATAAAACCAATATTTGTCTGTGAAACAGAGATATGAAACTATTTGGTGAATTGCACTAGCCACTGTAACATCTGTCCTTCTTGTCACCAAACATTTGACTCTACTTCACTTCTCTGGGCAAAATATACTCACCTTATCCCTAGGAAGATAGCTAAAACAATCAAATAAACAAACAAAACTAGTTCTACTACAGGAGTAGAAATTATAGCACATTACCCAATAATCCTGGACTTTGAATTTTTTGAAGTTTCCTGTAATGGAACTTTTTTTTTTTTTTTTTTGAGTTGTCTTTCTGGAGATAGGGAGTCAAGGCAGGAAGCTGAATTGGGGATAATTAAGGAATATTCCCTTCTCTCATAAGCCATTGTCTTTATACAAGAACCAGGCGTGGCACCTCGTGATCCGAAGACCAATAAAATCGAAAGATAAGCCCTGTGTCCTCAACAGCCCCAATACACAATGGTGGAATAGGAGAGGATTGCCATGGCAAACTCCGTTTCAGAAAGGGAGAGCAGAAGGGACCCTTAGCAGTCATTGGTACACAGAAATTCTAAAACCTTCTGTCAAAATATCAGGAAGACCCTCTATTGTGAGGGTAGGAAATATTCCTTGATTAGGCCCCAGTTTGACTTCTTGCTTTGACTCCCTAGTCTGTGGTCTCCAGAGTCCTCCATTCTGCCATCCGGAGCTTTCACTTATCCATTATCCATCTTACCCCATCTAAACTGTAAATTGTAGAATACATCCTCCTTTAGAACTAGCATTTTTCTCAACCTGCTTCTTATCCAGAGATGCTTAAGGGTCCAAGGGTAATTTTAAATACCAGGCAGTCATGATCTGTATACAGTACTAACTGGTTCTTCCTTTGTTCGTACATGTCTCTCAAAAACATAGTAGGCTTCTTGTATATTTGATATTTGATTCTAACAGCTCAATGTGTGAGTAGCTTCATCCACAGTTATTTTGTAGACCTATATCTTAGATTTGTTTTATTTCTCTGGATTTTTATGCCAGATATGTGTGTCTGTGTGTGTGTGTGTGTGTGTATACACACACACATAAAATATAAAATATATATATTTGATTTAGTCGTGGGGTACCTGGGAGCTGTCTTCACGGAGACAGCTGCACCTTGAGTATCTCTTCCCTGAGCCCTTTTCATCACTTACTGAAATAATTTACTGGGGCACCCTTAATCCGATTTTTGATTTCACCTAAATACAGTTAAAGGAGCTTGTTAGGAAAATATCCTTCTACTCTGAAGGCACGAAATTGAGTCTAAACTGGAGAAACATGAAATGTGTGTAATCTGTCTCTCTCTGAATGTACAACTCTAATATCAGGCTGTAATAAGATAAATACTTGTATGAAAATTTTGATCTCCAAAATATACTTCTATGTGACTAACATAAGTTAAATATTTTTAAAAAATTAAAATTCTCTTACTAAATGAAGTATTCCTCAGATAGTCTAAATAACTAAAATAAACTCTAGCAAAATAATCAAGAAAAACATAAAGGTATAAGTTAACACTGACAATGAAAAGATGCCTCAAATACAGATTCTATAGAGAGTTTTTAAAAGCATAATAGAATTCAAAGCAAAAACTAGTGGCAGTACTTTTGAAAGACATCTTACCATAATTTTTTCAAGAAGAAAAGAAAATTAGAAGAAAATTTTTAAAAAATTAAAGAAATTGATTCAGTAGCTTTGCTTCCCTGCCAAGAAGAACATATATCAGGTTCTCGTGGTTTTATAGATGAGTCTTATATACCCTCAAGGGACAGATAATACCAACTTTATTCAAACTACTTTATCACAGAATAAAAAAGGAGAGAGGCCCCAATCCATTTTACATATGTATTCCAGTGCAGTAAAACCAGAATAAAAGAATAATATAAAATTACATGTATACTAAACTTTTTGTTAACACTGAGGCATTGATTCTAAATAAAATGCTGTCAAATCTTATTTAGTAGAGTATGCACAACTAGAAGAAGACTCAATATCTAAAATAGAATGCTCTTTTAATTAACCTCTAAATTTAAAGCAATTTCGATTTCATTCTCAACAGGTGTTCTTTGTTTATTTTTTGAAACTTTACAATCTGATCTCAAACTTCTTATGAAGGAATAAAGAGCCAAGAATAGCCAAGTCATTTTGTGGTATAAGAAAAAAGAACTTGCCCTACACGATATCAAAATTTACTGCAAAACTCAAGTAATCCAAGCACTGGCATAATGGCACAGAAGTAGATCAATAAATCCCTAGATGACTAGAACTAAAAGTAAGAATTCATATATATGTAATAAAAATGTTAAAATGTCGGCAAGCAAAACATACAACAATTGCAGGATTGACAATTTCTGTCCTGGGAAGGAGGGAGAGTAATGAGATAGTAAACATTTCAAAGGGCATTTGAACAGAATATGGAATGTTATATTTATTTTATCTTAAGCAAATATGAAAAAAATGAAGCTTATTTGAATCATGGGAGAATGGGTATTCATTAAACCATCTTCTCTTCTATATGACTGAAATATTTCACACTATAAATGAATTAAAAACTCATTTTATTGTAGTGTTGAGAAAGCTAAAGTCATAGTAAGAAAACTTGAATTTTAGCCTCTCCTTAGCCTTCAAGTATCTCTGTAAACTTAACCCTCGTTTCTCATTTATGAAATGAAGCCCCCAGAATAGATTTGTAGTTTAAAGCCATAATCTGTGTCCTAAGCCACCAAATGGCAATGTCCCTGGTTGCTCCAACCTATGTCATTACCAAGAATTTCAATGTGCATTGAATCTTAACTGTATTTATCAGTCAACCTTTATTTGTCAAATAAGTGACTACAGTTATTAATGTCTCCTGCTTATTCCTCCAAGAAGAAGGCAATTATGATGATATCATCAATGTAATGCACTAATTGGCTCTTAATAGTTATCATTTCCAAGTCCATCCTCACTTAATTATGACAACATGCCCATAAATTTACATGTCCCTTTGGGAAAACAGCAAATGTGTACTGGGTTCCATCCAAAAGAATGCAAACAGAGCCTGACTGGGCTGCAATTTTGTATTGAAAAGAAAGCATCAGAAAGCATTAGATCCCCAACTGATCTCTCACACTTCCAGTACGGTGTTTTCCATATTGGATACAGTGAAGAATCAAAGATAGCAACTTGTTTAATTCTCTATAGCCTACTCTTAACTTCCAGAGTGTCTGCTTTACATACTGACCAGACAGGACTGTTAAAAGGGGATTTAGTAGGAAATAATACTCTCATTATAACCCACACTATAACCATTTTCTTTACAAGAATGCCCTCCGGGCAATTCTAAATGTTGTTACTTAGCATGAGCAATTGTAACTGGGAAAAGGGCAGACCTAGACAATATCCTCGGTAAAAAAAGAATAAGGACAACATGACCATTCACTTATTACATCCATCCCAGTATTGCATTTTAGTAGAGGCACTTCAGAATAATCACTGTAGTTATTTGTAACCCAATCCATACCTTAATTTCTTCTAAGATAGCATCTCCATAACCCACTTTCATTATTGGGCCTTTCAGAAAACCATCCTTATTCCCCAAGGATTACTGACCGACCCTTGAGCACCCATAGCTGGCAGAACGAAAGCATTTTGCATACCGCTCACCGTCCACTTCACTCAAATTGTTATTTAAAACCTAAAATCCCACCAGGGTTTGGACAATTGGGTGAGTAGATCACAGGCTGTCAATCTTTTTCAGATTCTATTACTTTAACTGAGAGGGAAAAACCAGTTCTGGTTCAAATATTTTTCATCCTAAACCTCAAATCTCATAAATAAATTTGAATTCCTCAAGGCCTTGGGGATATAAGGGGGGTGGATTATGTCATGTTCATTTAAGGGTGCTGAGTTTTGTTCTGGCAGGCACTTAAGTAACTGGGGTTACATTTGAGTTTGTCAGGCTTGGCTTGATTCTTAATTATGGTGATCAATTTCAGTTTTTAACTTAATCTTAGGGCATATGTCCTTATTTTGGAGCTTGGTCTTTAGTTTTAAAGTCTTTGTCTTTTTTTTTTTTTTTTTTTCTTTTGTGGAATCTCAACTGAATGTCCCTCTTCACTCTACCTTGGCTGGAAATCCCAGGCCCAGTCAGCCTCCCTGCGGCTGCTCTCAGCGAAGCCTCACAGGGTCTCTTCCTGCACACACTCAACCCAGCCCCAGAGACCCACGCTGAATCCGCACTCGACTCCCCCAGCCTCCCTCTGCACAGCTGCCTCTTCTCTGATAGACTGTCCAACAAATCCCAGCTACGTCAGCATTAGGACCTCAACTGTGCCTTCGCAGTTCAGCAGGCCCCCATCCACTTGGGCTGTGGCCAGGAAGTCCCCCAGGTGGAAAGGGTGATCGATGTGGTTCGCACATTGTGTCTTTTCTCACAGAGCAAGGTCTTGGGTCTTGCACTGCCTTTTGTTCAATGCCAGATAACTGTTGCCTCATGTGTGGTTGTCCAGTTTTATAGTCCCTTATGACTGGAGGGCAAGTCCAGAACCAGTTACTCTGTCACAGCTGGGACTGGACCTCTGGCTGTCTTTTTCCAGGGTAATTTTTTAAAAAAAATAACCAAATTATAGTATATTTTCATGAAAGGGCCAGCAGATGTCAGCAAAAGGCAATGCAGTGATATATGAATTTTGTAGTGGGATGTCAAATATTAGCCAAGTCATAGCTCAGTAAAACATCTCAATTTTCTAAATTTAATGACTCCACCTATAATTGTCTTTCAAGGAGTGGGTAGTAAGAGGAGGAATCTGATCCTCCAGGGGAACAGTAGAACTCAATTGCTCTGACCTGTCGTATGGCCCTGTGAACTCAAACTCTGAGAACTATTCACAAAGAAATCCTACATAATGGTTCACGTAGCGCCACCTCGAGGAGGGCGGTACCCTGTTTATTGCACCATATACCTGACCCAGGGGGCCTTAAATTCCCCCCAGCGTGACTAAACTTTAGAGTGGCTTTTTATCGCATCTAGCCTTTTTTTTTTTTTTTTTGCTTAGAGCGTTTAACTTAAAAAACATGTAAATTTTTTCTCTGCCCCTTTGAGATGTAAATCTTTTTAAAAGCTTCTTGGCAGTTTTACATCCCAGAACTTTCTCAAGGACCTGGGGCCCTTCCTTTGAAATGTAATTGTAAAAGACAGCACCTCAATCTCCCAGTTTCTGAGAGAGAGTAGGAGCCTAACTTCAGTGGGCACCGTGTCCCAAGTTGTAAAACTACTTCCTGGTCATGAAAATCTGGGATGTTTACCTTGCCTTTAGGTAAGACTGATTAGAAACACAAATGCCCAATAATCTCCCCACTACACTTCTTAAAGACTCTAGCCCTTTGTTTCAGCAGAGGTGATGCAAACTGAGTTCTGGCTGCTTCCCGCTGTTGCAGTAGCCTTCAATAGCCTTCCTTTACCCATTTAACTTTGGTACAATTTTTGCTTTGATATGCCAAACCGAGATTTATTTAAAAATCTCTAAGTTATCTTTTGCAAAAAAAGTATGGTATTCAGAATACTTAATACTATGCAGGCATTCAAATACAGGATCAGGGATTTCGAATGTCAAGTACTTATGTGTGAGAAAATGTATGAATTTCTTGTCCCTGCAAAAAATTCCTATGACTATAATAATAGTTGTACAGATCTGTGAATATACTAAAAATCCATCGAATTGTACACTTTAAACAGGTGAATAGTATGGCATATGAATTATATCTCAATAAAGCTGTTATAAAGAATAGTAGGAAGACTCTAGGGAGCATGGTGATTGTCATCTTAATTGAAGCCTAAAGGAGACAAGGTAAGAATTCTTCTCTTAGTAATAAAGTTCAGAGTTTGTGTTGCTATTTCACATGTTAAAGAATTCCTTTGTTTTTTAGATGTTTCAAAGGCTTTCAAAACATTGTTCAGATAATTATACAACTCATAAAACAGTGCTTGTTTTAAAATTTAAGAATGGATAAAATTAAATTAGTTGATTATGCTTGTGAGAGAAGTAAGCTTACTAAGCATTTCTTTAAAGTACATTGTAATTTTAAAATCTACAAAAAATATTGTAGCTTTAGTAGCTTCTCAACAGGGTCCTTGAACTCCCTAGAACCACTGATCTACCTGAGCCAAAAACTGTATTCCTTTATTAATAATTACTAGATAATATGGCTTTAAAATATATCTTTGCTAAACATTAGCTAAGTTTTGTTGACTCCATGCTGGGAAAGCAGTGTTAATGTACATTCTGAGTCTAGTAGTAGGAATCCCTTGTCATGTACAACAAGATTTTATAGTAGGCACTTTATAACACAGCATTCTTCCATGCATGATAAAGCCAAAATATGCCTCTTTCCTTGCCATATATTAAAAGCAAACTGGAAAAAAAAGCAAAAGTGTGCAGTGTGTGTATGGTATATGTCATATGTGAAATTTTTCCTTAAATTTTCACTTTGAAGTAAAATTTTAATGGTTGTGTATTAATTTCTTCACGAGACCCTTACACAGAGAAGGTATTGTTTGTGCACTTGTTCAATTGAGATTAATAGTATTATAAAATAAATTAACCACCTTAAATCATATACTTATGCTATAAAATTATCGTATTTCTATAACTGCAAGTGAAAACAGTGCTGTTGTGATTTTTCAAGTAAAAAAAATATACATATATGTGTATACACATATGTGCATATATTTTATACAGTATATATAAATATATATGCATATCTACATATGCATATCTACATATGCATTTATATATAAACACAAATATAGATACTTTAAATTAGATACATCATTCTATAAACACTTTTGTAGACTCATTAGTTTGTTATATGATCATGATGAATAAAAAGTGGCTAAATTGTTCTTTAGAAATTTTTCATTTGAAATCTTTGAAAATAATTATTAATGTTTTGTTACAGAGTGCTTAAGTATAAAGACTCTTGATATAAACCATTATTTCATAGAAAAGATGTTCTTAATTTAACAAAATCTAGGAATTTAAGATTTTAATTTCTCCTTATAAATACCTAACCAATGCATGAAATCATACCTGATAACAACAAAAAAATCCTTAATAATGCAACTAAGAAAAATGTTCAGCTGGTATGAGTTTAATTAAGAACACAATATTGCCTTAAATCAGTTAAAATTGTGTAACATCCTATTTAAATAAATAAACCCAAAATATTATATTTTTACCAGTGCTGAGTTCTATTCTTAGGGTCATGACATTGATGAGATGGTCGTCCTTAAGATCTGTGTTGACCAGGCTAGTGGATAATTACAACTTAAAAAAGACATTTAAATCTATTTAGATAAAAATGACATTCTATCAATGAAAACCAGCCATTTTGTACAAATAGCAAAAAATGCTTATGGGAATAAAAATATTAAATATAACTTGATATAGGCTATTCTTTAATTTTCCAGTAGTAAATTCTGCATAACCAGCTATTAAAAACTCTATTCCTTTAAAGTTTCAACTGCCATAAAACATTTCTAAATTCCAAAAATATATTTGATTGAGCTAAAACATTGTATTAAAAATTTTCAAATGACGATTAGTTTAAGTTCTGCAAAAGCTGATCACATAGCAGCAAAGAGATGTATTTTCTGTTTGACATGAAGTTGCTACACCACTTGCAGCCTGTCTCTAAAGCTTCATTAGATCTTACTTTCCTTGGGAAAGGACTTTTGTCAGGAAGGACTGCACAAGTCAACAATGAAGCTATGCATGCTGGTCAGCAATGTGCTTCCGAGTACCTCTGAGTGGTCCTGCACTGACACGTCTTGTGAGCATCTGAGTGCTGGCAGAAGCGGTGGTCATCCTCTCCTCCAGGCCAGGTTCTGAACCAGAATGCACCTGCCCTGTCTTCTCAAATGCACCAGAGTTTGTTTTGTTAGTTAACTGGTAGAACACAGTTTGCCTTGGATGTTATAGAATGTCTTTAGAACATATTTGTTTCTGTGATTCCACTTTATTTCTTCTACATATTTTGCCTAAGACTACACCAGGGAGAAAAATAAATTAAAAGCTAATTCGATTTGAACCATTAGCCTAGAAGAAAATGACAGAAGAGACATATTCTTCCTTATTTCAGAAAATAACAATAGTATCCCTGTTTGACTTCTAAGTGTGGAGCTGCACAATGTATAACTTAGTTCAGATGGGTTTAGATAAAGGGTAAATTTTCCTCTGAAATAAAGAAAGAGGGGATGTGGCGTGGTGTTCTATGCATGCCTCTAGAGATGAGAGAGGAGGCGAGAGAGAGAGAAGAAAAGAATGTTCTAAAAGGCTAGGGAAACCAGTACCTTAATGGAAGGCTGGAGCCTAGTGAAGAATGTATCTACTGAGAAGTTCCTTATGGTGGAGATTGGCCAATGAGTATACAGGAATAGCGATATCTGACTTTCAATCTAAAACTTGTTCCAATCTGTAATGCAACTATTCTCTCTTATCCAAAATACTTTCAGTTAAAGTCTTGATGATGAAAACAAAAGCCTTGGTCCGTGGAATCTGGGACGTGGAAAGAAGAGAAAGCAATTGCAGTGTTATACAAGAGAGCAGCACAGCAAGCCATATTTAGTAACCGGCGTGTTTGATTGCAGTGTGGATTCTTTCAGAAGTGGGTATGAGACTAATTGACTTCCCCCCAATAAGGCATTCTACTGAAGGGACAGCCATCCCACTTCGTGGGGCTTGCAGGCTCCTAAGAAAATACTACTTAATTACAGAATGTCAAACATTCGATAAGACAGCAGACCTAGACTCTTTTGGAAAAAAATCGGTGCTGTTAAAATCAAGACTGGAAGGAATGAAAGGCTTCTCTTTATTACTTCTTCACAGCAGGAAAACAGCCTCCAAAAAATTGCTTTGAGGCAATGAAGCAGGCAAAGCTTTTTGTAAAGTTTTGAGGATGGAACCTGCCTCCACCAGCAGAACATTGACAAGAAGACCCAGAGCAAACTCCCAAGCATTGTGGCCTGTACATTTTCAAAATAGCATACCCGGCTAGAATGAGCAAGAAAAAAAAAAAATAGACCCCTGTAATTTCCCTGAGAAAGATATGAAAGGTTATTTCTCAGTAACTTGGCATTAACTTAGAGCAAAGTGGAATTTCCCAACTAAGGGACCTAGGTAAAATTTTCTGAGACCAAAGAGATTCAAGGTAGTCCAGGAATATACAGGCTTTCAATGGCAGGAAAGACTTAGTAAAAATAGAGCAATAACTTTGACAAATAGTTGGGCAGAGTTTTCTGTTTTTAAATGTCAAATATGATTTAGAATCCTACATCTAGAAATCTACCTAAGTGAAACGAAGATACATGTCCACACAAAGCATGCATGCAAATATTGATGGCAGCTTTATTTGTAACAGTCCCAAACTGAAAATAAACCTCAAGTGTTGACTGGATAAATACACTGTGTGATATTCACACAATGAAATCCTATTCAACAATAAAAATAGCAGACCACAGATACATGTTGCAATATGAATGAACCTCTTAAGCTATGGTAAATAAAAGAAGCCAGACACAAAAGGCTACATACAGTTTGATTCTATATACATGACATTCTAAAAAAGATGAAATGATAAGAATCAAAAGCATAGCAGTGGTCACCAGAACCTGGGGTTGAGGGAAGGGAATTGGCTATAAGGGCATAAGGAAACTTGGGGGATAATGAACATATTTTATTTCTCATTTGTAGTGGTGGTTGCATGGTTGTATATATTTGTTAAAATTGATGGAAACGTGTACCTAAAAAGCGTGAGTTGCGTAGCGGTGAATTATATTTCAACACAACGAAATTTAAGAAGATAACAAAGAAAAAATGAGAATGTTAATATACTCCTTGTGGTGTTCTTTTGTGAGAATTTTAACAGATATTATATACATAAATCAGCTGAGGCTTAGGGAAATTGAGCAAATTTCTTACATTTTTCTGAACAAATGACAGATGAGAGATCCATTGCTAATTATTAGTAGAACTTATTAGATATATATGGGAAGATATTGGATCTCATCGCTCTTAGAACTGATTTTTATAAGTTCAATTGCATGTTACTTTACTGTGACTTCACACAAGAAAATTTACAACAATCCCTTTACAAGCTTCCTAATATAACGTGCACACACATATACACAAGCAAACGTGTGTACTTAGAAACCTTCCTTGCATTTATTTAGTTTGTCCACCAGATGGCATTATTGGTCCACATGCTGTCAGATACTCATTTAAAAGTTCTTGTAAAACTTTGACACCCTTTATTTCTGCTGCGTTAAGTAAACCTCTCTCTTAACCACATTTGTCTCATATATGTTGACATTCCTTTTACCATTCTCAAATGAAATGTTACTGAAAAAATCCAATACGTTAAGCTGATTTAACCACATTACTTTGGGTAGGATATGGTGAGACCAGACAGGGATCAAGAAAGATAAACCAGAGTTTTACAGTTTTGCTATTCCCAGCTTCCTGGGAGAGCACAGGACGCCACCCAGGGCCATCAAGAGAAGCACCTGTTGGCCACAAGGCAGAGGGAGGGAGAGGAACTGCGGGCAAGTCCCTTTCTCATGGTTTCTGCCGGAGGAAAGGGCCAGGCAGGACAAGCAGGTTTAGGACTGGCTACTCTGAATAATTTCAGTGGGCTCTGGGGCACAGTGGCTGTCCCTGGTTGTCTGGTATCTGGCCCTGGGAAGACAAAGAAGGTGGTCTCGGGCGTGGTCTTGATCAGCTGCTCAAGAAGGAAATTGACCAGCGTCTAGCCAGGAACTCAAAACTGAGTTAAGACCACACAAATAAGCCACAAATAAAATACAAAAGAATGAAAACAAAAATTCCTCTGTTATTATAAGTATCTTTTAATTTGGGGGCAAGTCTATTCATATCTCCTACAGATGAAAGTCATTCAGAGCTTTCTATTAGTAACTTGTTGAATATTGAGTCTCTTTTCATTCATCCTTAAGGTTATAAGGAATTCAGGCAGAGAACAGGAAGCCACCTCTGTCACGCGAGCCTTGGGAATGAGAAGGGTAAGCCTGGGTAGTTTCTGCTCCTAGATGCCGGTGTGGACCATTTACCTCTGTGTCTTATTTTCTTTATGTAGAAAAATTAAAAGATTGAATTAGATAGCAAAGATTTGCTCCTTCATTAAGTCACAACGTTTGATTCAGCAATCTTTAAAGAAGGGCCTGGAAGAATGGTGGGAGAATCTATTCATGTCATGGTGGTTAGTGGAAATTATGTTATATATCACAAAAAGCAAATATTATGGGTTCTGATAGTAAAATGATTTAAAAAAAGAGCAAAGGGACATAAAAATTCAAATGAATGGATAAGAACAAAAGGAAGCACATATAGTAAAATTTGAAAGCCTGGAAGCAGAAGCCCAAATCCATATAAAAACCCCCAGATTTTTAAGCCACCCCTAAATCAGAAAGGGCCCCTATTCCCATGCAAAAGTAAATAATCTTCTGGCAAGAGGGTTTGCTCTGAAAACTCTCCACTGTGGAGGTGCTGACATGGGGAGTTCACATTTATCCCACCTGTGAATCAGGCTGGGCAAGACCTCAGAGATTCGACCGGAGAAGCCGTTCTGCAGCTTCTGGAGTTGCCTGTGGCCGAGAGACCGGCATGTCAGCCAGGCAGACTCATTGGCTAATTCAATGAGAGTAGAAAGAAAAAGTAGAAACATTATTTTAGAGATACTATTATATTGAAAGATACCAGGGAAACAGGGGAAGCATTATTACAACTTAGAAAGGTGGTCCAGAAGCAGCGAGATAAGTCCAAGGCAGAATAAATTGCTTAACTAGTTCCAGGAGTTAACTAAAGGCATTAGAAAGCAAATTAAAATATGTAAAATACTAAGCTTTTCTGTTGTTATTCTAACATTCGTATTCCCTCTCTTTTTCCTAGTTTGGGACAAAAATAAAATCAGAATTTATTTTTCTCTAAATTAAACATTCCACATTTTACAAGTAGAATAACTGATTTAGGAATAAATTGTGTAGATTTGTATTTCAGCATCTATTTACAGCACACTTAGGCTTTCAAATTAAGCTACCGGTTTTGAAACTCTAGGTTTGTTAGCACCTCTCTTGTTCTTCATGTTGAATCTAAATGCCACTTTTCCCTGACTCTCCACCCTTCTTATTCATCTCTATTAAAATTATTATGTTTTGTTATAAATATAAGTTTTTATGACTATGCTCTCCACTATGTTATCAATGCCTAATACACTGCCCGTTTATCATTTTATATTTCCCAAAGTCTAGCACATTACATGGTATACAGTGGGTAATTAATGTGTGTTGCATGAATGAATGAAAATTCATATTTTGATATTCTAGGAGAAGAAATTGGGGGGGGGGGGCAAGAAATGGGAATTGGATAAAATATCAAAATCAGATTATCACTGGAAAAAAAGTGACCCTGATCATTGCAATACCCTCTCCCAGAGGTTCATAACCAATTTTTACTAGGGAAAAGAAAGATAACCAGGATAGAACAGCCAAGATTAAGTAGTTTAAAGTATCAAAAATTGGAGGTTCTTTTTATTTAACAGAACAGTGAAAGCATTGCATTGAGATGAGAGTATAATTAATTGTCTTGTGAAAGATAACCATAAGAGAAATCTTACTGGAGCGCCCCCAAACTCCCAAGAGTAAAAGACATGCAAAAAATATACAGAAAAGAATTCAGTGATAGCAACTTTTTGTACATTTAAGTGTAGATTTCTACTTTATTTTTATAATATTTTTCCACCTTTTTAGTTATATCTCACTACTTATAGTTAAATATTGAAATTTTAAAATCATTTAAAATAGTTTACTGTGATGACACTTACATAGGTTTTGGTTTTGGCTAAGATTTATATTTTGCATTTTTATTTAGCTATCAATTAATAATGAACGAGCGACTCCAAGTAAATTAAAAATAGATGCTGCAGAGGTTGCACATACAAATAGATGCTCCAGGCCCTTCCCCTCTAAATCTTATACTAAGGAGAGAGAGATGATGCTATTCTGAAAATAAATGATTGAGTTCATAGTTTGGAGCTCATTGGCAAAGAAGAAACACAATGCTGCCAGTGATGAAAGGTAGAGGAAAGGTTGATTTGTCAATGAGCATATTTTACAAATAAGAAATGACCTTTCAAGGGTATTGGTCAATTGGGAAATTCAAGAAAGGCTAAGATATGTTGTTTGAATGTCTAATTTATGTCATAAATTCCTTGGATTTCTTACATCACCTCTGACAATATTTTATTTTTCGTTCCGTATATCTTAAATGTCTGCTTTTCTCATTTCTTCTATATTTGGATATTTCTGTACTAGTGGATCTTTCCCCCAATATCTTCATTGCTTTTTGCTGAAACCAATACCAAATAATACATCCATTTTTTAAAGGACAATAGTTCTGCAGTTGCAGAGTAATTACTTTTCCAACTTCCACAGTAAATTTTCTTTTAAAACACTATCTATAGTGTGAAATTGAGTGGACATCTGATGGAGCTCAGCCTATTTATTTCTCCTTTCAAAAAATCATTAAGTTTTAGTCACATTGAAAGCTGTACTGACACATTAAATAATGCATTCCATTGCTCTAAATTGCTGTCCTACCTACACACTGTCCAGGTACAAAAACACCTCACAGTATTTCACATTTTGAGCTGGTACCTTTTAACACACACACACCCCACTCTATTATTAAGAGGCAATAGCAACCCAAAGCAGAGAACGATTTTGACTTAAAGTTTTGGCTTTTTGGGACATAATAAGTAATTCTTGTGATCAGTCAGGAATGTTATTGGAAATTGAGTTTTTGAGTTTTATTAAATTTGGTACTAATTGTCCAACGAAAGTACTTGCTACATTATAATTTATTTTGTCTTAGAAAATTATCTTAATTGTGCAGAAAATGTTAGCACTCTGGTTGACTTTTAATTAGCATATTCCAAAAAGAGAATTTAATCCAAACAGGGATATAAGGGTATTGATTATCTGCCTCCTATGCCACAGGGTCAAGTATAATGTAGATGCTGTTCGTATTAACATAAATTCCTAGCAATAGCACTGAAATCTGTCACTATTATTGATTCCTGCCTTAAAGCCAATGCCCATTGATTTGAGCAGAAAAATTATTGGGATGGAATTAGCACTTGCTTGCTATGACTTACAGTCGATATCTGACCTATTGAACAGCCACTCATAATATTGCACTTTATGCATACCCTTCAAAGTACACAGCATGCAAAAAGATACAGTGGATGGGCATGTTAGAAGTGGCTTACAGAGCACCTGTCCTTGGTGGTTATTTTCCGATGGATTGCCAGGGAGGCTGGATGGAAATTGTGCATAGGTGTGTGGGTGTGTTGTGGACCGAATGCAGCAAAAGCTGTGGTATGTGAAATATTTTCATGTAAGTATCTGAAATTCGTAAGAAAATCCCCAGGATATTAAAAGCATCAGAGTATAAGGGACTCTCTGGATTCCTACGGACAACCATAGAAGTAATTAGAATTATAGGAAGGCTCTGAAAAATGGATAAAATTGAAAATTCAACTGACATGGATCTGAAAGCTTATATTTTATGGCCTTGGAACTAACTAGTATTTTTTGGTATGTCCTTATTTTCTGTTGTTAAACCTGTTGCTGTTACGTGCCTTCTCCTGGTTATGCCCCGCCTGATGCGCACCTGAACCTGATTTTACGGCCTCCGATGATTCTGCACAGGAGAAAGAAGAAAAACATATATTCCATATTCAAGAAAAGAACCTCAGGGTGATTCCAGGGCAATCAGCAGACTTCAAATCTCACGGCTTCATTTACATTGCTCCCATGATTTTCTCGTTTCTTAAGGGCAGTGTTAATTGAGAAGGAAAATTAGCTAATCTTGAGCAAGTCCCTTTGTCTCTCAAGATTCATATCACTAATTTGTATAATGATGGCCCTGATTGAAATTATCTATAAAGTTCTATTAAGTTATACTAATTCGTAGAACCCCAATTTAATTTTATTAGTCATTCAATAAATTTCCTTATGGATTGGGATTTCCAGGCTTACGGTTGCAGACAGTTTGTTACCTATGAAGCACTTAGGTACCTGGTTGATAAATATTTGAGTTGAGCTTGGCCTGAATCTTAATGAATCATGTTCTCAAATATTTAAGAATACTGACTTAGGTTGTTCTTGGATGATTTTTCACTCTGAATATCTCAAATGTAATAATCTTCCTGGTTTCATCCTTTGAAAAATGACCCTTCTTTTTTTATTTTTTAATAAAAATTCACAAAGTGTGACGGCATTGATCAAAGGCCAGTCTCTAGAGTTAAGCAACCTTCTTGAACACCCAGTTTCACCATTTAGTGACTGTGAATTTTGGTAAGTCATTTCATTTTTCTAAGAATATTTTCTCATCTATTAAAAGAGGATAGTAAAAAATTGTGAGGCTTAAATATTGTTTTACATGTTAAGTGCTTCATATATTAAGTGTTAACTGTTTGTTTTCCATTAATATTATCATTATTATTATCCTTACTATTTTTATTAGTTACCTGGTTTCACCAAATAGTGGTTCACCGCTAGTCAGTTGGCTACAAATCTTAACAATTTGAATTTTTTAAATTCTGAAGTGTGTTCATGTTCCAAATTACACTGCCTTATTTTCAGAGTCAGAAGAGGTAAAATGCATCCAGAGCACAAAGCTGAGCATATCCCCCTAAGTGTGTCAGAGCAAAACTACAAAGACCCAGAGAATGATTATAAGATGTTGTGTGAGCCCGAGAATAGTACAGGGTGTATTCATTTCCTATTCTGCGTTACCAAAAATTTAGGAGCTCAAAACAACCACTGTTCATTATCTCACAGTTTCTATAGGTCAAAAGTCCAGGCACAGCAAATTAAGTCCTCTGCTCAGGATTTTCACAGCTGAAATCAAGGTTCGGGCCAGGCTTGTGGTCTGATCTCTAGTTTAGGATTTTATCCCAAGCTCTTTCAGATTGTTGATGGAATTCAGTACCTTGTGCTGTAGAAAGAAGGTCCCTGTTGTCTTGCTGCCTGTGGGCAGGGTGGCCGAGAGGAAGACTGCGGCTGCCCTGATGGTGCCCTCAGCATCACTGTCAGCTTTCTTCCAGGCCTGCAGGAGTGTCTGTGTGCTGCTGCTGAGTCTTGTGTCTTTCAAGGACTCACCTGATTAGGTCTCATCCAGGATAGTATCTCTTTTGATGAACTCAAAGTCAACTGCTTACGGACCTTAATGATATCTGAAAAGTCTCCTTTGCCATATAACATACATGACATAATGAAGGGAGTGACGCTCCGCCATATTCACATGTTCAGTCTACACTCCAGGGAGAGGATTATACAGGCAATGGGAATCTTGGGGACTATCTGAGAATTCTGCTTAGCAAAGTTTTGCTTGTGTGACAAAGGCATTAATGAAAGGCTTGATATTGGAAGGGCTTGCCAATGATCTTTTCGTGGGAGCAAACCATCACACGCAAGATGTTGAAACCAATCTAATTTAGGATTGCAGAGAAGATGGCAATCCATGAGTGAGCACGGAGCAAACAAAGCCTTGCAATGGAAGTGGTTGAAGAATGATAGAAGAGGAACAGAGATGAGACTGCCCTGCGCAAAGAGAGGCTTAATGGAAAGTGAAGTTCCAACACAAGGTCGAGTCAGTCTGTAAGATGGAGGAGGTCTTTTGGCCCAGCTAGAAAGTAGGAATTCCATAAATTTATAGGAAAGAGATGCATTTGTGTTTCCTACATACTCTTAAGCACAAAAGGGGAATATTTGCAAATGAATTATTCCTTAAGATATGTAAGGAGAAGCTCGTTAGGATGATTTGTGGCTTTTTTTCCCTTTTAAAATGAGGTAAAGACCTCAGGAGAATAGATGAGTTTAAAATACTTCGTTTGTAATTAAATAGTTTAAACATTTATGTAATCTCAGAGGATGAGAGAAAAGAATTTTTTAGTTTAGAAATGTTAGATAAGAGGATAAAACAGGCTAATTTTATTACATATACATAAACATTCTGTAGGACACTCATGTTTGAGAAACATTTACAGTCAATACATACAAGAGAGGGTTAATAGTTTTATATGAACTCATTGTATAGTAAATAAAAGATAATTTTAAAAAATATTTAGTGTAAGATACCTTAAGGGGATGTACATTGAGCATATCTACTATTTTCTGAATGTTTGTGGTATACCAATGGGCCCAAGGCTTTATATACATTATCTCAATTTTAATGCTTAGTCAATATTAGTATCTCAGTTTGGTAAATAAGGAAACTGACTGAAGAGGCTTAGTGCCTCAGATCACAAGATCAGTGAGTGATAGAGTCCCTTCCCTAGGTGGCAAGAAGAGACTGAAACTAAGACCTGACTTTAAGCCCTCCCCTTCCACCTGTCTGCAGGCTCCATTAAAGGGTGATTAAGAAGGAAGAAGTCCAGTTATGTCACACATATGTAAGGTAAGATGCTTAATCTCTTTATTGATAAAATAATTTTAAATGAGATGCCATTCTCATTTATCAAAGTATAAATGTTTTTTTCCCCTAACTTTAATTAGTATATTTCTCAGCTGGTCTTCAAATGACAATAGATTCAACAGTGTACCTCATTTAATTGCCTTGGTTTATATTTTGAAAACATTGGCACAGTATCAGGTAATAGAATTTCTAAAACCTAGCATGCTGTTTGGTATTGCCTAATTTTCTTTGATCACCAAGAAATCTGAGAACATTTTTCTTGAAAACTTTACAGACATGCTTCTTGGGTCAATGCTGAACAGAGGATCATATGAGAGTTGTTGATCATCCAGTAATCCTAATGATAAGGGGATAAAAAAATTCATATTTTGAGTACAAATTCTTTGTTTGGGAGCTGATGCCAGGAAAAACTGGCAGGAGAGTAGGAAAATGATTCAGAGAAGAGGAAGGATAAATAAAAATGTCATTTTAAACCAGCTACCCCTGGGGAACTCCGGAGACAGAGTGGAGTACGTGCCTCTGAGCTGTCCCACCCAAGGGGGAAAGAGACTAGGATATTGATCACCTACTCCCATTAGTCATTGGGTGAGACCTGTTCTGATAGGATGCTAATTCTCTGATGCTTTGAAAAGTGTAGCAAAAACATTCAGCAGAGAACACCAGAGAACACCTTATGGAAGAAGATGTGGACCTTTAATAGCCAGTGAATGACATGTACACTAATGACAGGGTTAAAGGATATGGGTATAGTCCTGACCCATATTTTTAACAACAGTTCTTTACTATTTGATTTTAGGTTGCTTCTGTATTATGACTAATTAAATTATGGTATGTAAAGAATGGCACATCAAACATTACAAAGCCATCATATTAGTGATATTTATGAAGAGTATGCATTAACATGAAAATGCTTATTATGTAAAGTTTTTAAGTAGAATCTGAATTGTATATTCATATTATATATGTAATAGATTTGTAGTTAAAATACATATAGGAAAATCTAAGAAGAAAATATAGTAAAAAATTTATAGTCATTGGTTATTAAATTTTCTTCTACTTTTCAGTACTATTTTTATATTTCCTTAAATATGTTAATATTCCTTTTATATTAAAAATAAAAAATAAGTTCAATTTTCAGAACTAGTTTAGAAATAAAGTATAAATAAATAGTTTGAGAGATGTGGTGATTATTGCCTTAGTGATAAGTTCCGATTGTCTTCCCTAGGCTGGTGTGTGACATTTGCAGGTCCGGGCAAGAGCACGAACAGGATATAAATGTTTAAAAGTTATAAATCAAATGTACAAACCATTAAGTAAAACATATTTGTTGATTGAATATGTATTGATTTAAGAAATTTTATTTAATCAAAATAAATTTAAAATAATATTTGTTAATAAAAACAAAAATAAAAAATAATGCAAAGCCAGAAAAGGGAAATTGCTCTGAGTAGCAGCTTTTTAAGCCTTTTATCTATACAGGTATCACTGAAGAACAACAGCTAATATAAGACACTGTGTGAGATCTTATACAAAAATCTTTTCTGACCTTCGGCCAGCATCTGTGTCCTTTGGATCTATCCTGATGAGAATATTGAGTCCTTTTTAATATTTCTGTTAAGTGCCACAATGAGAGATTAAGTAGGCTGTATAAAATTGCAACGTGTTTTTTAATGCAACAGTTGGCCCTAAGGAATTGTACTTAAACCTACCTCAAAACAATGAGTCTGTTTACCTCTTTAGAAAAGAAAGCTCCATGGTTTGCTTAGTCATTTATTTCAGACTATCTATGTTTGTAACATATAAACAAAATTTAGGTTCCATAAACTCACACATTCAGATGTATACATACATGCACACAGTATGCACATATTATATTTCTACTATATGATCAGAGTTAGCTAATTAGTTAATTAGCCAGATGGATAGATAAAATATCCAAGTCCCCAGTTTTAGCCAAGAGTGGATACATTATTACTCTTTGGTTGCTGACCTGGGGATGCTCACAGTTATCCAGCCATGCCAGACACAAGAGGGTCCCCAGTTCCATCAACCTAATAAAAAGCCAGTCCTCTGCTTAACCCAACAAGTGATAATCTTCCTGGTTAGACTCACATCTTCTTCCATCCAGATATCAAGGAAATGTGATAATTGTTACCTTTTCTTGGAGAGAGAAAACCATTTCACAGTACCATTTGAGGCAAGCAGTGCATAAACATTTTTAGATGCTGATCATTTGGCAGCATTTTTCTCCTGGGCTATGAGGCAAGAATCCTGGGGTACCAGGGAGCTTGTTGCAGATTTCCCAGTTGCTTCGCATTGCTAGACAGAAAGTTTCACGTAAGATATTGGGTTAGAAATGTCACTTTCTGTGCTTCAGTAGCTTTATTTTTTCAAGACTATTTATATAGGGAGAAGTTATTTCAAAGTGGCATTTTAAAAGGAAAAATGTGAATGTATTGTAAAGAGCATTTAATTTCCTACAGAAGAATAATATTGTTCAAATATGGTAATTATCTCAAACACTGAAAAAATCCAGCAATCATTAAACAGGTCTCAATCTTTTGATATTAAATAGATGGGAAAGATCTAAATAGCATCAGAAATAATAAAAAACTTTCATAGTTGGCATAACATTTTTTGTTGTATCAATATTTCAAAATTCTACAATTACAAAAATCAAAGTAACAAATTACAAACACTTAAGCTTCAAAAAAGCACAAAAAGAATTATTACATATCCACGATAATGGGAATGAAAATGAGGGTCAGCTTACATATTTTTACACGGCATTATTTGTTCTCTGGGCATTCTACATCATCAAAATCAGAATAAATGAAGTCGAGAACATTTCTGATTATTGCCAAGAAATTGCTTTAGGTGTCCAATTTTCTGTTGTTTTTATTTTAAGCAAATAAAAATAATTTGTTGTTTCTTCAATTCTAAAGTTGGTTTCAACTATGTCTACTGTACAGTGTTTGCAACAAAATGTCTAGTCTATCAAATATGTAAATGTTTATTTTAATTTAATGTGGTATTTAATTCAATTAAGAGTTCCCTGTAAGGGTGAGCTGCTTTATGAATCTATTCTAATGCTTGCCCGTTTCGTAATTTGGTTTTAGTACGTACTATAAGGCAAGTTTTTAAAAACCTTATATACAATTATTATGTAGGAAACTTAAGTTGCACATACTATTCAGGTCATGATAGATCTTATCATTTTGAATATCACAAAATTCTTTGAGATTCTGATGAAATCTATGTGGATCAATGGCTTATTCCTCTGGATTATGTATAATAAATGACAAAAAAATAATATATGTAATTTCTGGGGATCTATGCCCTTTTAACTGAGTTCATAGACTTCAATTAAAAAACTCTAGTTTATTTTTCTCTTCTGTGTGTAGTGAATGGAAATTTGAAATAAGCAAAGAGGAAAAACAAGGAAGCAGTTAAGTTTGAAGGACGATAACTTCAACTGCAAGCACTTCAGTTTCCTCTTTGGCAAAATAAGGTGATTGAATAAGATGATCTTGGAGTCCATTTCACCTCTGACATTCTATAATTATGTATAACAATTATAATGATGACAACAATAATTTTTCTAAAACAACCATTTCAAACTGTGCTATCAAGCTACAGGGGTATTTGAAGTTACTTAAGAGCCATCATATAGTGAGTGAAGACTGTCAATCAATAAACTAGATTTAAGACTGCTCAGACCCCAGCCAGAACAGATCCTCTAGAATTTAATATATTAGGCATACATATTAATTCATTTAAAGAATATGGAGATATATAAACACATATGTATGCATGTATATGTATGTATTTATGTATGTATATGTGTGCATGTGTGTGTATATAAAACTATAGACCAATACTGTCCAGTAAATTTCTCTGCATTGTTGAACATGTTATAATGTTCAACAATGTGTGTTTTATTATGTGTGTTGTTCAGTATGGTAACCACTAGCCACACGTGGCTATTAAGCACTTGAATTGTGGCCAATGAGATTAAGGAACTGAATTTCCAGTTTTATTTAATTTTAATTTAATTAGCTACTTGTGCGCTTGTGCCTAGTTTCTAAGATGTTGGACAGGAAAACTATAAAAATTTTATAGCTAAACAAACTGGCTGCAATTTCTCATTATTAGTAATCTTTAAATATCAGCTAATGACTAATTAAAAGAATTGTTTTAGAGGCAATTAAAGCACCAAATGGAAAGACTGAGTTACTAACATCTGTGACTCTCAGCTCTGTGAAGTGAGGACAATAATTCCAATCTCACAGAATTGCTGTGAGGTTAACATGGTCATTATAACATACATGTATGACATTACTAACATAGTGCCTGGTCCATGTAACTGATCTTCAACAAATGTTATTTCACCTCTATCTGTGCTTAAATAATATGTAATTGGGGCCATGTTTACTTCATCTTTTGAGAAATACAGGTGAAATAAGTCCTTAGTATTGAGGATGGAAAAACTAAAAAAAAAAAAAAAAAATCATGCTACAAATGCTGCTGAACTAGAGTTTTACTTCTCCAAATATGTCCTTTAATTTGGTGGCTAACTGTCCATGTATAACCCAACACTGCAGGATCAAGGAGATGGAGGGTAAATATTTAACATTATAGCTGAATATAAATGGTGTCGATTTGAATCTTGCAAATACAGCCATTGCCAATAGCAAGAACATTGCCATCAACTCTGACTGTGCCTTGGCATTGAGTCTCTATAAACCTGTGCAAGTGCTTAAGTGGACATGCAACTCCTCCCGTGATATGATGTCTTCTCCAGCAGGAATATATTATCTATTGAGAAATAAACTGATTTCTCAGGAAGAAAATTCATTTGAACAGCTTTGTGATAGCCCCCAGCCAGAATTAATCCTAGTCCCTCTTTGTCTCTCTATATATTCAAAGAAGATATTTATTGGCAAACTTCTCAGTAAGGGACAATAAAGGGAGAGTCTATTTTCTATTAAATAATACATTTAGTACTCTAAGCAAGCCCTGATAAGACAAGCATGAGAATTGAACACATATTTTCAGGTTATATATATTTTCCCTTTCTTCTTGACACTAAATTTCAATTCATGGGTTTCTACCCTAAACAAGCTTAAGAGAAAGTAGTTGTTCAAAAGTTTTAGTCCAGAAAACGTATTCTGCTGTTTCAAGAAAAACCTAAATTTCACTGTAGTTGAAAATCAGAAGCCTAAAATATAATTTTGTGTTAAAGTAGCTATATACTTCTTTCCTAGGTAAGAATTGTTATTTGTATATTTCTTTGGAGAAGTCCAAAACCTAGGTTATCATATATCTCCTCTGGTGGGGCTCTCTTTGAAGCCCTGTGGCACAAAACAAATCTGTTTGATGACTCTCAATGGACTCACAAGACATTTTACTGGCTTAACAAAAGAATATTTATATACTATGCTTTTTAGGGGGCTAATAAGGTCTGGATTTATTTTACCATTAAAGATATATTAGTAATTAGTAGCCTATTTACAGATGCAGACCCTCACTGATATTTGAAGAGGTGTGTCTTATGCAGACAGCTCCAATTGACTTCAAAATGCAAAATGGCCCCACGGTGAATTATAAACCTCACCTCCTTCACTGAGATGAGTTTTATGTAAACAACTCAGGCATCTGCTGAGGAGGCCTGACCTGTAGGGAACCTGCCTAATTTCCATGCCCTACAAAACTGCATAATGCAAAGCCCTTTTCTTGTTCTAAAAATAGTGAGTATAATTAATCTTGCAAATCAATGTTTCCACTTATCAGGATGACAAAATAACTTGTTGAATAGCTTGCTTAATTTAGTCAACAAAAGCTTCATCTACTGTTTGTTTGATTATATCCTTTTAGGAGGAAAGAAATACAGTTCATTGGCCATCTGTCAATCTCCAAAATATAGGAGGCAATTAGAACCATACTGTTGTCACGTTTTTATAGCAAAATACAGTCTGCTTTCAGAGAAAATATGCCATTATCTTATCTGGAGCCTTTTTATTCTTAATTATTATGAAATTTATGCCTATAGATGAAAATACATTTTAAAAATGAGTAAATTAAAAATGAATCTCAGTAGTAATATGTTATGATTAATGTACAAAATGAAAAAAATAGTATATACATACATGTAAATCCTCTTTTTGTCTAAAAAAGGACAAAAATAAAATGTTCTTTTTAAACACATTTAATACCATTGACATGTCTTTAACTGATTATTTTCAAGTCATATGAAACCATATTATTTAAAGAATTTCGCTAATACTGGAATTGCACCATTTATAATATTAAAATGCTTTGGAGAACAAATGCAGCAAAATTATACTGAATTTATGAGAAAATATTAAAAAAACAAATTAATGGCTTAATTTAGATGTCTATTACTTCATCTTTCTGCATGTATCTTTGGATGTGGGTTATTATTATTTTGTTATTTTTAAACAAAGTTCCTATTCATATGCCCCTAAAAAACAAAGCCATATTAATCTGTTTTCAACATCATATTATGTTGACTTGACTCAAATCTTTTGAAGTTCATAATTCTTCCACAGTCATCTGTGGACCAACATCTGCAGAATATTGCAGGCCTTTCAAAATATGGCAATTTTTCCATAGTAAATATATTTGTCAAGGAACTGGAACACTTCAAATCATTGACACCAGTGCATTCTTTTCTTGTGGAATTTGGGAAGCAAGTTCATCATAGGAAATTAGCTTTAATAGCTAATTAGACACACCTTCCCAAATGCCAATAAAGGTCTGCATCTGTAAACAGGCTACTAATCACTAATATTTTACCACTAAGGTAAAATAAGTACAGATTAGTCCTCTGAAAAGCATAGTACATAAATATTATTTTGTTAAGACAGTAAAATATCTTGTGAGTCTATTGAGAGCCATCAGACAAATTTGTTTTGTGCTATAGGGCTTCAGAGGGAGTCCCACTGGAAGAGATATAACTTAGGTCCTGGAATTTGGGAAGCAAGTTCATCACATGAAATTAGCTTTAATAGCATGACCTTAGAATCAGGAATGATGATTTGCTGGCATCAAAATAAAATATCATCATAATATTTTAAATGAGTGTTATTTAAAATAAAAATGTGAATTTAATTGCCTTTAAAATTACATTTGAAATCAATAAATATTTGTTGAATAAATGCGTTGATGCTGTCCTATGGTGTTTCAGATACTATGCTAAGGACTGAAAAGCCAGTGATTAATAAGACCCAGATGGTCATCTCCCTTACAAAGCTTACATTTTAACAAGGAAAAGAGAAGATCAAAAATTCATAAATGATTTACTATAAGGGGA
>RJWJ010013828.1:0-39167 GCA_004363605.1 Indri indri | reverse complement strand
TTCTAGACATTGGCCTAGGCAAAGAATTTATGAAGAAGACCCCAAAGGCAATCACAACAACAACAAAAATAAATAAATGGGACCTGATCAAATTAAAAAGCTTCTTCACAGCCAAAGAAACTGTCACAAGAGCAAACAGACAACCTACAGAATGGGAGAAAATTTTTGCATGCTACAAATCCCATAAAGGGCTGATAACTAGAATCTACTTAGAACTCAGGAAAATCAACAAGAAAAAATCAAACAACCCTATCAAAAAGTGGGCAAAGGACATGAACAGAAACTTTTCAAAAGAAGACAGAATAATGGCCCAAAAACATATGAAAAAATGCTCAACATCTCTAATCATCAGGGAAATGCTAATCAAAACCACAATGAGATATCACTTATCTCCAGTGAGACTGGCGTTTATCAAAAAGTCCCAAAACAATAAATGTTGGCGTGGATGTGGAGATATAGGAACACTCATACACTGCTGGTGGGACTGCAAACTAGTGCAACCTCTGTGGAAAGCAATATGAAGATACCTTAAAGAGATACAAGTAGAATTACCATTTGATCCAGCAATCCCATTACTGGGCATCTACCCCAAAGATCAAACGATACTCTATGAGAAGGACACCTGCACCTGAATGTTTATAGCAGCACAATTCACAATTGCAAAGATGTGGAAACAACCCAAGTGTCCATCAATACATGAGTGGATTAATAAAATGTGGTATATGTATACCATGGAGTACTATTCAGCTTTAAGAAACAATAGTGACATAGCACCTCTTGTACACTCCTAGATAGAGCTGGAACGCATTCTACTAAGTGAAGTATCCCAAGAATGGAAAAACAAGCACCACATGTACTCACCATCAAATTGGTATTAACTGATCAACACGTAAGTGTACATATAAGAATAATATCTATTGGACGTCGGGCAGGGGGGAGGGGGAAGGGGGAGGAGGGGACAGGTATATGCATACACAAAGAGTGCAATGCACACCATCCGACAGATGGACATGCTTGAAACTTGGACTCGGGGGGAAGGGGGGGTAAGGGCAACATACGTAACCTAAACATTTGTACCCCCATAATATGCTGAAATAAAAAAAAGAAAAAAAGAAAGAAATTCACAGTTCAGAGTTGAATGTTCTTTAATTGGAAAAAACCTACCTTAGGTCAACAAGACTGCTTACTTACAGCTTTAAAGACCAGATAAGGTGATAAAAGAAACAAATTTTCCCCCTTGGTCCTCATCCTGCCCATCTGTCATAATCACATCTTCACTGGGCATGTTGACTCTGTAATTGTCAACCAGGCACGCCCCACTGGCAAAGCAAGGTTCCTGGGAACCTCAAGACATTCGACATGTGAGACCCTTTGGCCAAACCTGGTCATTTCTGGTCTTAACCATTTCCTCTTACCTAATACCCTTATCTACCGGAGTACCTAGATCTGGCTTTTAGATAGTGCCCAGTCCTGAGTGAGTCAGAAGAAGCCCACTTTGCCCTCTCTCTCCCACTGAAAACAGCTGTAAAACCTGGACAGAGTGCATGGGGCAACTATTTGAGGACTCTGAAAAGTAAAGAGTAGCAGGCAGATTGGGGAAGAAGACTAAAATTTGAAATACTATCCAACTTACCCCTTTTTTCCCCCCTCCCATAAACCTTAGCCTAAAGTCAACACATCGGAAATGAGCACCAGGTACAGAAAAAGAGAGCTCCTGAGTCACCTTCTAGTTCTGGTTCCAGAAGCAGGAAAGGGAATTCCTAATGTGCAGAGTGTGAAAACCCTCTGTTTTTCCTCTCTCTTTTTCCTTTCCTCTTCCCCCTACTTTTCCCCTGTCTTTCCCTCCCTTCCTCCCCACTCCAGCTCCCAGCAATCTCACGGTATTGCCAAGACCAGCCTGCACGAGTCGAAACTATGAGGGAAGGGAACCTTCCTCTCCATTCACTGGCATTGTTGCTCCCAAAGGCTGGGCTGACCCCCAGTGCTTTCTCCTCTCTCTGTTCTCTCTCTGTTTGGCCAATATGCAGGTAAAGTCATGGAAGTACATGGCAGAGTAAACTTTGGCCAGAGACTGAAAAGTTGTCACAGTGAACCAGAAAGTATCCCGGAGACCATGCAGAGGAAGGAGCTTGGCAAAGCAACCCCATGCAGCTTCCTTTATAAATTCCTGGGCTCATCCCTGGCCTGTGCATACATGGATCAGATACTAGTTAACATACCAAAAGTTTGAGAACTTTGCTCAGGTGCCAGACTGACCACTGGGTGACACACACAGAGGACAGATCCAAATAGCATTGCCAAGGCTTTGAAAACTGAACTGACACAGGAAGCACAACCCTCAGACGACCAACTATTGGGATGGAACTTGCAGCCTGAATCTGACCAGGTTGACTGGCTGTTAAAACTAAATGATCAATGTTCTCCATAGGCTTCATAATATATTATTCAAAACATACAGGACATAATATAAAATTTCTTGGTATATGAGGAGTCAGGAAAATCTCAATTCCCATGGGAAACGATAATCAGCTGAAGCTAACACTGCCATGACACAGAGGTTAGAACCATCTGGCAAAGACTTCAAAGCAGCTACCATTAAAAAGTTCATGATTGCTGAATCATGAACACTGCTAAAACCAATGAACAAATAGAAAGTCTCAGCCAAGAAACAGATGCTAAAACAAAGTGCCAAATGGAAATTTTGGAAACAAAAAGTATAATAACCAAAATAAAAATGTCACTGATGGACTCAATAGCAGAATGGAGATGACAGAGGAAAGCAAGCCATGGGCGAACCAACTCCTAGGTGGGGACCTATTTATCAATACTTTTTCATGCATCCTTCCCTCTATTTTAATTAACTATTGTTGTATAACAAATTGCATACAATTTAGTGGCTTAAACCAGAAACAATTTATTAGTTCTCCCAATTTTGTGGGAGGGCAGGGCAGTTCTCTGCTGGTCTTGTGTGGATTTGTTCACATTTCTGCATTCGGCAGGCAGGCTGGTTGGACGGGAAGGCCCAAGGTGGCCTCATTCACAAGTCTGACAGTCAGTGTTGGCTGTTGTCTGGGATGCCTCGGTTCCATGTGACCTCCCAACTCCAGTAGGCTAGAATGCATTTCTTCATAGTATGGCAGTCTCAGGGTTCCAAGAAGTTGACAGCAGAAGCCACAAGCCTCAATGTCTCTTAATAAAAGGAGCAGCTACATGACTTTGAAACGTGACATGGATATAGGGAGGTGTGAGTCACTGGGATCATTATTTCAACATTCTACCAGGAATTAATGCTTCAAAGCTCAAAGACCATGGATCTACAATTATTATGGCTGTAGAACAGATGGCGAAGCTCAGAAAAGTTTAGCATTTTGCCTAAGATCACACAGCTAGTTAGGGGGAAAATATGAAACTGGATCCCATGACTGCTGATTCCTCTGACTAATACTCTTGCTTCAGAGATGAGCTATTTGGTATTTTGAACACTTTGGCTATTTAACAGGTAGAAGAACAAAAACAAAAGTTGTACAATGTGTTAGCAATCGTTCATCATTTAGATCTAGTCCATGAAGGAAATAAATGCATGCACTTGTGAAGTCTATGCAAAAACTGAGGCAGAGTATCTCATGAGGAGCTATTCATTTTGTAGCAACAAAGCCCCTAACCTGTTCTATGCATCAAAATGTAGTGTATTCAGTCTCTTGCATTCCTAGCACTCATAGATTAATATTTTTAGTAAGGTAAAAAAATTACATAACGTCAAATTAACTGTTAACCATTTTAAAGTATAAAATTTCATGTTATTTAGTACATTCATGACATTGTACAATCATTACTTCTACCTAGTTTCAAGATATTTTCATCACCCCGAAAGGAAACCCTGTCCCCATTAAGCACTCACTTGCCATTTCCCTCTCCCTCTTAGCCCTGACAACCGCTAGTATGTTTTTTGTCTCTTGGATTTACCAATTCTGGATACATCATATAAATGGAATCATATGACCTTTTGTGAGCGGCTTCTTTCACTTAGCATGTTTTTGAGGTTTATCTGTGTTGTAGTGTGTATCAGCATTTTATCCCTTTTTATGGATAATACAAATGGAATAGCATTCATAATATTCCATGTGTGAATATACCACATTTTGTTTATATATCCATCAGTTGATGGGCATTTGGACTGTTTCCACTTTTTGGCTATTCTGAATAGTGCTATTATGAACATACGTCTACAAGTATTTGTTTGAATACCTGTTTTCAATTCTTTTGGGTATTTAGCTAGGAGTGGAATTGCTGGGTCCTGTGGTAAGTCTATCGAAGCTTCACTTTGATTCTGGGCTTGAAAAGACTTCTGAAAACGGTGTGAGATGAATAACCTGGGGCCAGCATTACCTTGTCTCTAAAGTCAATGTGGTTCTGGAGGATGGCTCTGTGGTACGTGGCTGTCCTCACAAAATCTTGCATCATGTTCTGCTGCTGGGAAATGCAGCCATAAAACTGGAAGGGAAAGAGAGGGAGGGGGGAGTAAACAACCCGCAAGGTAGCACCATCATGAGCATCTGGTTCCCACAGCCAGCTGGGTCAAGGCAGGCACTACTTTCAGCTCACAGGGAGGTGGAGGCTCTGAGAGACACCTTGACTTGTCCACAGCAACCCTGATTTGTAAGGTGTAGAATTCTAAGCAGATTTTAGACTCTGCCTCCTGCTCAAGACAATAGATTCAGGCCTAGATATTGATGAGATAGGTGCCCAGGGTCCCTTCCTAAAGCAGAGGCTATGGGAGAGCACAGGCCAAGAACAACAGACTCAAAGGGGAAAAGGGCCAGGGCCGAAGGGATGGCCTGCCCTGGTGAGTCCCATGAGATCTGTGTAGAAAACAGACTTGGATAGAAATCCTGGGTGAGGGTGGAGGTGGGGCAGAGGGTGGTGGCAGTGGTGATCCTGATGGGAACAGAGGCAAGCCAGCTGGGTGACATGGGGCACATAACGCCATGAACGCTGACAGTAATAAACATCATCCTTGTAATCGCCACCATCTGGTAGGCCATTTGGTAGAGCTTTCTATGTGCCAGGCACCAGGTTAAGTGCTTCACAGTATCATCTAATCCAATTAAATCATCACAACAATTAGGTGAATTATGCTGCTCAGCCGGGGAAACTGAGGCTCAGAAAAGTAAAGCAACGTGCCCAACTCCTGACCACACAGTAAGTGGCGGAGCAGAGATGCTGTTACTCTAGGGGCCACACTTTGAGAACCATGGCAATAGAACATCAATCATCTCCTCTCCACAAACCCCGCCTAGGTGTGTTCACAGTGTGTGTGTGTGTGTGTGTGTGTGTGTGATCCTGAAACAACTCAATGAGCCTTACCCAGGACAACTCTCCTGACCTGGAAGTACTGTGCAGCAGATGCTTCTTCTGTCCGCTGGTTGAACACTGAATACTTCTTTTTCTGATCCCGGCATCTTTTCAAGGTATTTGAAAATGCACTGAATTCTGCAAGGATAAAAAGCAGATCCATTTCTTTACCTTGGAAACCACAGAACTCACCACTGCACTCTGTAAAAAATTCCAACTGTGAAAATATTAGATGAAAATGGCACATTCGACCCTGAACACATGCATGATAAGGAACGGCGAGGTAGAAATAGGGACCACTCTGAGGCGTGCCGCCCTCATTTACACTTGTCAGACACATTTGCATTCAGAAATGTCAAGTGAGAGAGCACAATGGCGCACAGGCAGAGACCGGGCTCCCTGAATGCTCCTGGCTTTGTGCTCGCAAAGCCCACAGCCTTATACTCAGTTTGTGCTCTGGGGAAGCAGGTCCTTGATGAGAAGGACACATGCCCACACACAACCTCATTCTATCGTCATAATAGCAACATTTTCTCTCTCACTTACTCTCCTCTGGCTATATAGAGAAAAAGCAAAATAACTAGGGATATGTGACTATAAAAAAGTGCTTTATATTATTTGAGGAAAAAGTACAGAAGTGAAGTCTCAAAAAGTTCCAGAAGTGATAATATTGATAGATAACACTGCGTACACAGTTGCCAAATTCTGTGACTTGTGCCTCAGAAATGTCTCTTGAATCCTGCCTCGTGTCCCTACTGTGTGTGGCTCCTTCCCTCTCCACCAGAGGCACTGTGACCAGGTCACTTCCTCACAACCAGGGCTGGCTCCCTAACGCCCACACGCGGTTGGCTCATGATAAGCTCTGGCCCCTCAGATTCTAGACCCAACCTCTCACATTCCTGTCCACCCCGTTCCAGTACCTTCTGTGCCATTTCTTCCTGCACACACGAGATCTGCACTACGTTCTCCACACACCCGCTGTGCTGAACTACTAAACATGCCCGGATGCACCTGGTCATGGCCAGGCTTCCTGACTTCGAACTCCCTATTTTTTATGTGAGATTATCTTTCAACATCAAACTCCTATTTATCCTCCCAGATTCCGTTCCAATGGCATTTCCTCACTGCTGTGTTCTGGAACATCACAGGCAGAATTAGTTGCTATAATACGGTGGGTCTCAACACACAGTTAAAGATCAGAATCACCTAGACAGATTTTTTTTCCTGTGGATACTGGACCCTCACCCTAACCCTGGCAATTCAACATTCTGGTGGCGGGGAAAGAAGTCTCCATGTTTTCAAAAGCCCACGGCGTTAATTCTCACGTGTAGCCAGGGATGAGAACTTTTGCTCTAATAGCATGTTCTCAGCCTATGAAGTATCACAGTTCATATTTTACTGCGTTTGTCCATTTTTAAGCTCTCCACCTCTCTACCTACAGCAAGTTCTTTCAGGGCATTGTTTACAGGCTGTCTCGGTCCATTTTGTGTTGCTATAACATAATATCAAAGAATGGATAATTTATAAAGAACAGTAATTTATTTCTTACAGTGCCAGAGGCTAGGAAGTCAAGGTTCAGGGCGTGCACATGGTGAGGATCTTTGTGGTGTTTCCTGCCGTGGCAGAAGGCAGGGGGACAAGCAGGGACACGAGCTAGAGAGCGGGAGGGCTGGGCCAGCTTTCATAACAACATACTCTCTCGTTTTCCATTAATCCATGCAGGAGGGCAGAGCCCTCATGGCCTAATCACCTCTAAATACTGTCCCAATAGTCTTTAAAATTTAACATGAGTTTTGCAGGGGACACTCAAACTATAGCAGAAGTTTAAGCCTTACTTACCTCTAATCTCCAGAACGTGGTGCTAAGAGAGCAGCCACCCATAAATAAATCTTAAACATAAATCCAATAAATTTGGGAAACTATTTAATAAACTTGGTGAAACTATTTAACTGGTGGGACAGGTTTGTGAGGCCCTGGAGCTATCCCATGTGGGGACAGATAGTTTGAAAGAAGATCCTGTTGGACAATAAATATGTAAACACACATGACTGTTGGCCCCTCCTGCCCAAGGGAATGTTACCACCTGCTCCAAAGAACCTGGAAAAGAATAAAGGGAGGAATTCTTAGTAGAAATGTAAATCGGGATTAGGTTTATAGTATATCCTAAATTATCACTATTTCACCAGCTTATAAGGGCTCATCCCAATCGATAAGCCTCACGTGGCTAATGTTTCCATGTGGATCTTTCTTTTATGAAAACAGAATGGTTCTTTGGTCAAAAATTTATCTCCATCATGAAACTTTGTCAACTCTTTTGTCTTTTGCGATTATACCCTTATAAAGAAAAGGATGCAAATGATGGTTTCAAAATAACTGCAAAACACACACATGAAAAGTATTAGAAAGTACAGTCAAAAAAATAAAATAAAAATAATAATCCCACTATACAAATGATTAATTATCGTTAACACATTGGTGCATGTTCTTTTGGAGCGTGTGCATGTGTAAAACTTCTTCTTGCAAAATTGCATCATATTATTTTGTAACCAGCTCTTTCCATTTAAGGTACTATGGATAACTTCCTAGGTCATTAAGCAGTCTCCTCCACCTGGTTACTAATAGATAAGTGATTTCAACTTTTATGAATGTGCCATAATTTAACCAATTCCCTGTGGTCAGCTTCCCAAGCTTCCCTCCAAGTCTACGGTATCAGGATGATAAAGCCCAGAATCTGTATTTTTAACTGTGTCCCTGGTGATTCTGGTGACAAGAGAGTTTTGAGACCTTCTGTTAATAGAATATAGCAATGTTCATATAATAAGAATTCCACATTACAGATGTAAAAGAGATGCCAAGTCTTTGTAACATCCTTCTATACATAAATTCAATATAATAATCAGTACTTCTGTTCTCTTGTGACTTTTTGACTGCGTTCTTTTGCCATTTTCTAGAAAATAACTTAATCTCATAGAACTTAGAAATGCAGAAAAGCAAGCCAGAAGAAAAAATAACTCCCGGCTATAACCACTAATGACATTTTGGAAATCTCCCAGAAATTTTTCTTTATATATTTATATCTACTTCTATTAATATATTACTTACGACAATAGTACTGCTCTCTACTGTTTTACAACCTGCTTTTTCACTGAACAATATATTGTTAGCTTTTTCTATGTTAACACTTTTCACAAGGAATCACTAAGCTACACATAAAGCTACAAAGCCCCTTAATTGTAGTGTCATTTTTCTCGTTTTTCCAATCTGTTCTCCAAGACAACATCAAAAACTAAGGAGATCTTAATTTCAACAATGTTTTTGATTATGGCCCCTCAAATTCTGGACCTAATTAATTGCTTATCAAATTTTACTGGGAGTTAAACATATCAAGTCTGTGAAACTACAATCTCCTACATTTGCATTTTCTCCCTTAAAAAGATAATGGACAATATTTACCCAGCTCTAGCCTCCTGGCATCTCTCCAATTCTCTCTGAGTTCTTAAAGATTGCCAGCAGTGGTTTTTGTCACCCATCTGTGAGTTCTTTAAGTCATGGGTATCTCTGTCGTTTGGGCCTTTTGAAGCCTATGGTAAATTAATTTGTTCAACAAATAGTCTTTTTGAATATTCTCTACACTCGCAAGTCTCCATCCTTTGGGGGAAAATTTGAGTTCTTAATATTAATACAACCAAAATTAATGGCTGCCTAATTTACTGAATAGGATGTGTGGCAAATTGAAAAGTATCATTTTTGGTTCATAAACAAGATTTTGACTATAAAGTTACACAGCTGGTCCGATCATGTGCAGCTGACCGATTATCTCAAAAGGAAATGTAAAAGAGAAGCTCCAATGAAGTTTTGTGCTATACCAGTATCCATGCAATATATAAACAGCCTACAAAATAAGTATTAATCTGGCCATATCAGCTCTACTGTGTTTGATATTTTTCAAAAATCCAATTTTATTACATTATTAACACTGTCTTCATCTGCTTAGGCTACCATTACAAAATGCCACAGATTGGGTGGCTTAAACAACAAAAACTTATTTCCTCATAGTTTTGGAGACTGAAAAGTCCAAACTCAAGGTCCAGATGATTAGGTTCCTAGCAAAGCCTCCCTGCCTGGCTTGCAGTTTGCTGCCTTTTTGCTGCGTCCTCACATGACGGAGAGAGAGCCATTGAGCTCTCTGGTGTCTTTTCTTATAAGGACACTAATTCTGTAGGATCAGGGCTGTACCCTATGACCTCATTTAACCTTATTTGCATCCTTACTCCAAATACAGCCACGCTGGGAGTTAGGGATTCAGCATATGAATTTGGAGGGGACACAATTCAGTCCATAGCAGCCACTACAGTCATAACTTCTCATAATCCTGGCACAAGGACCAAATTTAACAAATCAAACATCAGAGCCTCCTGCTTCATAAGCTTGAGATGTATTTATACGATTGATGGGATTCAGGAAATCAGTAGTATCCTGACTAGTCCAGAAATCATCATCAATTAACTCCTGCCTATCATGAATTCTGTTAGAAAAATGTTTTCTGCACAATTAACCCTCACCTTTAATGGTTAAATAAATTTTAATGGTTAAATAAATGTGTGTAAATAAAGGAAGTATCTGTGTTTCCACATAATGCATAAAGATGCAAAAATAAATAATTAATAAATAAATAAAGGAAACCTCTGTAAGAAGCAAAAGAAACTTAATTGTTGATTTCTCCTCTCTCCTCACCTGCAGGACGGACTCTGGCAGCCACTTTGGAGACTCCAAAAGGAGAAGAAGCAGGAATAACCCATCCTACCTCTTCCTCACTTCTCCAAACCGGGGGACAGGATTTTGGGTGAGAGGAATGAATGGCTCTTTAAATCCAGTGGGTAATTTTGCCTTTGGAGAACATTTTGGCAAGGGGTCCATTTTTTTTTGTTGTTTTTTGGGGGGACGGAAAAGCCTTTTGATCTGCAGATACCATTTGTTTGAAGAGTGCTGTTAATTCTGTAGAGTCAGAATGGTTCCCAGAGGGGAAAGAAAGGCCAGCTGTTTAGAACACAATAGAGTTTAAACAAATGATGTTCACATTTGCATAGAGGCTCCTACAGTTGCTCAGAGTAGAACAGGTGGGAGAATATGGGTTAGAACTGCTGCTCTGGTATAAAGAGGTCCCCACAGGGTTTTTTTTCCAGAAGCCTGAGGGCAGTGGGTGGAGTATAGAAGGATGGGGAACCATGCTCGATTACTAGTAGAAGTGATCTCTCCTCTGAGCAGAGCATGCATCATGGATAAAATGAGAACTCCTTCCAAAGGACACGTATACCCACACTATGTCTGAAGCGGATGACCTGGTGGAACTGCCAGTATAACCTCTCAGGCTATAAACCATTGTGTTTTGTCATTTTTTGCCACAAATGCATAGATGTAATTTTCTGTATCCTGTAGATATTAACCAAGGACATGGCAGCTCCATGCTACAGCCATGATTCCAATTATTTTCCTTTAATTCTCAGGTTTGATTCAGGTTTCTTCCTGAAAAACCATTATTTTTCAATTTTAGCACATAATTATACTCGTGGCTCAATACAGACTACTCAGATGCACCATTTCCTTTTTGTTCTGTTACTCCTAACATACCAGATTGAAGGGATATGTTTTTGTTTGCTTGCTTCTCTTAAATAGCTGCTATTTACAAGTGATACTGTCTGTGGTGCTTTCTATATGAAGAGTTTATTTACCAAGATACTAGCCTGTTTCTGTGCCAGGGAAGGGTAATACCTGTCTGACTACCTCAGCTGTTCTGGCCGCATGTCCCAAAATTATACCAGAAAACACACAACTGACAATATGAGAGTCATGGTGTGGATTTTTAAAAAATAGTATGCCAAACTCTAGACATTGTTGCAAAACTGCTTCTGGACTATCTTGAATAATTTGTAGACAGCCCACATCAACTGTCTCTAGTCCATCAGCTTGAATTTGCTAAAGTAAGCTTCTTTTTTTCTTTTCTGGATAACCAAAGAAGGAAAAGATACCTATTGTTCTGTAAGCGGTGTACAAAGAAGACAGCAATACTAACCACTTGCCCCATTCAATTCTCCTTCCCCTGTTTTCATGGTCTGGGCGTTTTCCCCCTTGGGAAGGATCAGCTTGGGGTAGACTGAATTGATTCCTCATGCTCCCTATCTCATCAGAGCAGAAGTGCTGCATAACATATGGTACATAATTATCATTTTGTCTAGTTACTTATTTTTTTTTCTGTCTTGCTCAATAGAATGTAAGTTAAAAAGATTTAAATGAGGGTACAAAGATTTATTCGCTATTAAATCCAAGTGCTTAACATGGTACCTGGCACATAGTAGGAATCCAAGTAAGAATCCAATAAATATCACTGGATCCATGAGTGTATTAGTGAATGAAGGCATTCTTTCCCTGCCCCCCTTTCCTTTCCTTCTCTTCCTCCTTTTCTTCCTTCTCCTTTTCCTTCTCCTCCTCTTCCTTCTTTTTGGATTCAGTTCCACTCACACCTCCTCACTGGCCCATTCCTCAAAATCAGGAGTTTTTTTTTCCTCACTGATTTATTTCTTCCCCAATCAGAGGTGTGCAAACTTAACTATTCGGCTGACTTGCTCTATTTACTTAAAGAGGAAAGTTTAATCATGAAATTCTTCAAGTTAAGTCCCACTGGCAAAATCAAATTATCTTTGATCCAACACGCATTTCGAATAAAAATTTATTCACTATCTGAACTCATAAATATGTCGATATATTTTTCATTCTTTTTTTAATAGAGAAGAACATATTATCTGCGTAAGACGATTCCCATTCTTTCTTCATCCCAACTCCCAAAGTTAGATAAAAACAGAACTAATTTAGGAAATTTCCCATACGGCTATACTGTGTTCATGTGTATTTCCAGAGAAAGTCATAGAAATCTCAGGTGGTGAGAGTTGAAGTGGGACAGAAAAATGAATACATCCCAAACGTGTATATATGCAGGGGACTCTGCTGCTAATAAAATTCGACATAAGGATGGCCCTTCTTATACCTCATACAAGTGGGTTTACTTAGTAAAGTAGCTAAAAGGATTTAGACATACAGTAGATTTCTGAGTGCCCAACATAAATAGCATTATTGTAAGACACTGTGTGTTTCTATTGCACACATGAGAAAACTAGAAAAATGGACAACTTCACCAAACTTCAAGCTAATTTCTTTTAGTGCTTTTGTCTCCGCTTCAAAAGAACTTGTCAGCATTCCTTGAAAGCAACTGTCAAATCAAACTCTCTTAAAACAAAAGTACTTATGAGCTCTAAGAAACTGAATATATTATTGGGATTCGCTCTTTACTCAAAGCCTTAGAATTAACAACTAAACCTACAGTCCATGATTGGCGTAACATTTACCTAACACTATTTTTGTCCAACCAGAAGATTGGTACAAAGCACTGGGGAGGACTACTGGGAGTATTTTGTGTATTTTTCAAATCTTTAACTGTCAAGAAGCTTATATGCAAAAACAACTGGGCTCATGTCTTGTAAAATCAGAGACAATCTTTATACATATCTTTAAAACCAATTAATAATTATTAAGATGACCAGCAGTGACCTAAACATTAGTAAAATAGCTTCAACATTTATAAAAGCAAGGAAAGTAAGTTCATTTGTTTGAATATTGAGCCAGGTCCCTAATCCCTGTGGAATCCTACTGTACTTGCCCTGACACTCCACATATTAACCAGGGAAGCCCAAGATTTAAGAACAATGTGGTCTCCAATAAGCAGATGGAATATGGGTGAGACTTGAGCAGGGGGTAATTGACTGAACCAGAACAGAAACAGGATGCTAAGAAAACTGTATCAGCAAAAACTCTTTTGTTGACAAATGGTGGAAAACACAACTAAGTATAACTGAAATAGGAACTTGCTGGCTCACAAAACTGAAAAATACATGATTAAAATGTCATTTTCAAGAATGGCTGTGTGCAAGGGCTCCAGTGATGTTTAAGACTTGGTATTTCACTTGCATTTGTGTGTGTGTACTCTCTCACTTTCTCTCTCTCTCTCTTTACTGTCTTGCTCTGCATTTCTGTTTTAGCCTCTTGCTTGGGCAGGCCTCCCCCTCATAGCACAAGATGATCATCAGTAACTCCAGAACAACACTGCTACCAGCTCAGAAACCTCAGTCCTTCCAAAGTGTTCCAACAAAAGCCCCACATTGGCTCTTGCTGAATCAAGTTAAATTAAAAACCCATCTCTGAATCCATTTCTATGGCCAGAGATCAGTGCCAATTGACTAGACTTGAGTCAGACTTGTCTAAATCTGAAGGAAAACTGGGCTTCTGTTACCAGAAGAAAGGAGGGTAGACTAAAGGCAAAATCACAGTTAACCAGCACTGAAAGAGAGGTAGAAACTTCATAGACTAAGCGAAGACAAGGGAAGTAGGAGTGGGAAAATCTGTATGCCTCAGGGGGCAAATGAGAGAAAGGTGAGCCATGGAAAACAGACCTCAGCTTCTTGGCCTCTGAAATCTTGGAGCTTGGGTTAGCTTAAATTCAGATTTTGCCTCCAGCAGCAGGTTATTGTTGTGAGAGGCCATTACTTAGCAACTGATATACCATTTCTGGTTTTGTAACATGTGGAGTCCCTGACATTGCCGTTACCAGCTCTGTTTCCCTGTCCACACTCCCTAAGAGTAGCTGGCACTGCTCCCAGCTCCTGATGTTCTGTTTACACCACTGGATCCCACAGCCAATCAGTGTATTAGTTAAGAATGAGTGTTGACCAAAGGGTAACTCAGCCTGAATCAAAAGACCTAGGCATTATACTTAAAGAGGGACAGGCTCTGGGTTTTTAATAGGGGGTGGGGGTGGTGATCCTATGTCTTGGTTCACCTGGGACATCCCAGTTCATATCTGTTGTCCTAGAGAAATTATTGATCCCACTCTCTTTTCAGACTCAAAAGAGTCCTGGATTAAGTGATAAATTATTGAGTCATCTTGGCTATAAGATCACGTAGTCTTGGGAAACTGGGCCATGTTAGGCCAAGTGCAAGAGGAAGAAGCAATTGAGAGAGATGGGGAGATAGAGAGATACACATGGGGACACCATGCAACACCTGAGGGCTAGAGAAAGAATACCCACCTGCTTCCCCACCATGGTTCCAGGACACTGGAACTGACACTCGGCCTGAAATGCCTTAAATTCCAGGAGACATTTCATACAGTAACTTTCCCTTTTAGATTTGAGCTACTTTGCATAGGTAGCCTTGACTAAAACAGAAATTCCTCACTTTACAATAATGTCCTTTTTTTTTTTTTTTTTCTTTTCTTTTTTTTTTTTTTTTTTTTTTTGGAGTCACTGCCCATTACTCAGGTTTATTGAGTGTTTTTTGTTTGTTTTGGTCTTCCTCATTTTAAGTGGTCTTTAAATCTGCACCACACTTTTCTCTACCCTGGAAGTGAATCAGTCTATTTGCAATTGGGCCTATTTCTACCATTGTACTTTAACATATGACAATGAAGACCGTCCTATATTCATATTACTTAGGATCAAGATGGAATTGTGCAAAACCATTTAGTCATTTGAAAGTCCCAAACTTGTAGAAAGACAAATGGTATCTCTATTCATTTAATGAGGCCAGAATGCACCCTCTGGAGCATTTAACATGTATTCACCAAGGAACTAATTTATTTATGTGGCAGCAGGAGCTGTTATTCGATTAGTTCTCATGGCTTCCCAAGGTTTCTGTGTGCCTCCCAGCAAGTAAAGTAGCACAGGTGAACACCAAACAGGTGGCATGAAGACACGTTTCCAATTTGACTAGGTTTGCACAGTTTTTAAAATGACATTTGACAACTGAAATTAACATTTTTATGATTGCCTATGCCATACTCCCTACATTCCCCAAACAGATAACTTTGGAGAAGCATTAGTGTAATCCAACATAAAATTTAAAAAATTGAAATAGCAGCCTGTACTTTCACTACATAATGCTTGGAGCACTTTATTTTGCCAAGTGAAAACTTTGCATAATAGGTAGACCAAAAAATCTCTCTGGGCTTTCTCTTTATACATTACCCATAAATGAATGAGACAAAACCACATATAAACTCAGTTGAGAAATGCTGTACTTGTTGCAAGGCAGAGAAAAGAAAGTGCTTTGTATCTGGAAGACCTGAGATTTCAAGTCACATAAAAAGATCAGTTTGGATGACAAGTATCTGCTTTGTCAGTTTTGCAATACAATTTTTAAGATCTAGCTCTCTTCCCATTTGAACACAGATTTAATAATAATTCTACACGGTTGTGCTACCTAATCCTATTCAAGAAATTAATCTTGTCTTCGTTTTTTCAGAAAGCAAAATGCATCCACTGTAGCTCTCAATGAAGTGAATCTATAATAATTGGCTAAAAGCATGGATGTGCATGTGTTTTCTTAGCTTAATCTCTTTGCTTTTCTCTTGTTTTCTCTGTCATGTTTATATAGGTAGTCCACTGTATGCAAAATGAGCAGAGGCTAAATCCAGTCCATACGAATGTTTTAATTTATTATGCATTTTAAAAATCAGAAAAATCTCATGGGAAATGTAGATATCTACCTAAAATTGTATGACATGGCACACTTGGGTCTGAATTGCTGTGTGGCAACAAATTAGCATGAGGAAAGCAGCCACTGCCGGCTTTCGAATGGGCTTGAGATCTCCAGTCACCATAGCAGCCTCCATTCACTCTTCTTTGCAGCCAGCCCGCTTCGTGCATTTGCATGACTTTCCTGGGCCCTGTAGCCATTGAAGTCTGTACCTCCTGTGTACTCAAGGCCCCATTAAAAAAAACTCTGTAATGTGTGCAATGAGTGTGCAACTTAAAATATCAAATATTTCCCTTCTATTTCTAAGCATCATTAAGTTATAAGAGCTAAGAAAAATGATAGCCAAACTCACTTTATTATGCTCTTGTTTCAATCAATTGATAGTTTTGTTTTAACCTTGAAGAAGAAGTTGTTGAGTTTTTTGGCAATGACCTTATTTGGCCATTTTGTGTGACACTCATTACAACAGGTTCAAACTCAAAGTCTAGGGCTATTAGGTAAATTCAGGTGAATCGGTCGCTACCATTCACAAACAACACATTTTTATATGAATATGGTACTGTTGACTGGTCTACAGTGTGATTTCAGCTGTGAAGGTGAGGTTTTATTAGACAACCCACCTCCCCTAGGTCTCCCCTATAATTGGTGATAATCTATTGGACTCAGGAGTGTGGTATCTGCAGCTGGAGGGTGCTTCCACTCAGAGAGGATGCCCGTAGAATCCACTGCATCATCATCCTCCCCCAGTGAACTGATCCAACCATCTGCTCCTATGACAAGCAACCAATGGATTCAGCAATAGTTGAATTAATGCTTCCTTGTTAATATCTATCTGCACTTTTCCTCATATAGAATGGGAGGTAACATGGACCCAAAGTCAGGAGGATTAAATCCAGGGATATTGGTTAACATTCAATGTTTTTATAACTATAATCATCAGTTATTTTTATATATGTGGCTTACCTGAAACTTTAATTACAACCCTGCCCTAAACTGAGTGTTGAATCTAGAACCCTTTGATACTTTGCTAAGAAGGGATATTCTAAATCTTATAGGGAATGCAGCTCTTGAAAGAGTGTTGAGTCTAGAATCCTTGATATGAAGGCATGTTCTAAGGCCTACTGGGAACTCACATGAAAAAATCTTCTTCAGATCTAAATGCCAAGAAAAGCTTTGCTTGACATATTCTGCCCACCTGCCATTGCTCTACCTTTTATGGACATTGAGGATCTTATAAATTCACAGCATTTCCCCTTTTGCTCACGTGCCAGGATGCTCAGAACCAAAATCTTGGGTTGGTAGTAATGTTTGTGGGTTCTCTAATATTCATATTTGTGTTTTAATTTCCTCTTGACCTCAGTCTTCTGTGCTTTCCATATTTTCTCTCATCTTCAACTTCATTTAATTTTTATTATATCGATGTGTGAAGAAATTCAAATTCTCTGTGGTAGAAGTTGAAAGATGGATGGATGGATAGATGGATGGATGGACAGGTGGGTAGAAAGACTGGTCAACCAATTCCATCGGTACCGTAAGAAGATTTAACAAAGACTGATCTGATTAAATCATGCTGCAATTTTTCTGCCTCACTTTCCACACAATAACCCACCCTGCTCTGAACAGTAAACATGAGGACTTTGGAAGCAACAGCCTTGGTCCCATATGCTGAAAGCAGATGGGAGCTGCACTGTCTTCACAGTAGCAGCTGCCCAGGAACCAAAGTGAAGAGGAGGCGGCTGGGGGGAAAAGAGCGTGAGGGGAGAGAAACACAAAAGAACAATCGGGAGTGGAGGAGAGAGATCCTTCCTGCTGCCAGTCTCAGCCAGGGTCACAAGTAAACGCACACATACGAAGGGCTCCATTTAGTCATATTTTCAATTTATGGTGTCATTTAAGTCAATCCCCACTGCCGAGAGGAATTACGATCTCCATTATACAGATGGAGGAGAGATAGAGACACAGTTTGCTCTGAGTCAAACCAGCCAGGCCAGTGTTCATTCCAGCACCAATATCTGCATTCCACAGAGTGAGAAATTCTAAAACACAGGACATCCCTCAGGGGCATGTCCTACCTCGGAATAAGCTGTTTATGTATCAGTTGAGGATGGCTGATAATAAAAGGCACAAAAAAATTAAGATGTAATACGTTCAAGGAACATAACTAACAGAGAAATGTCTTCAGCTCCAACCACAGAGAATGACTAGACAGGGAAACGTTTTGATTCCAAGTGTTACAAAATCATGACAGTGAAAGATTCTCTGTGTAAAACTGTAGACATTTCTTCTTTGGAGACAATTATTTGAAAACTAGTTAGCTATTACTCTAGGCCAGCAAAGGTTTGCCAGAAATATATAAAAAAACACTAGCTGAGCTCTCACTGTCTTTTTAAAGCAATCAATTATACAATGTATGATTTATCACAGAAAAGCAACAAGAACACCAAGTTTATAAAATACTGCACTTTAAAATTTTTTCCTGTGTTGTCTACACATGAAAACACATATACATGTATACACACACACACACACACATAAACATGGACACAAATTAATCCCAGGAGGTACAGTATAGAAACTTACAATGCAGAGACAGAGATCTCAGACTCAAACCAGCCTGTCTGGCATCCAATCCTAGAGCTACTGTATGCTAGTTGTGTGGCTTGAGACAGGTTACTGTGCCTCTATTTTGTTCTTTATAAAATGAGTATGATAATACCTATGCTCTAGGGTTGCTGTAGAATTTATATATATATATATATATATATATATATAAATATAAAATATACATACATATACACACACAAATATATGTCATATAGTAAGCACTGAGTATTAGCTTAGGTTGGAAATTCTGTTTTATTTTGTTAAAGGAAAATGAGTATACATAGGTGTGAATTTTATCCAAGTGGCCCCTTGGGCTCCTCTCTACTGGGGATCTGTTTCTTTCACAATTACCCCAGGGTAGGATGGCCCTTTCTGAGGTTTTTTTTCTTTGAAGGTCTAGCATTGAAATTCATACCAGCACTATGGAAGGAAGCCAAGAAAGCCAGCTTTTCTTGGAAGGCTGCATGCCTCAGAACAACCTCAGCCAAGGGGGCCAGAGTGCTGGCGGTGAGTCAGCTCCTTATTAAAAAGATTTATTGATCACCTGCTGTGTGCTAGGCACAGGAGTGGTGGCTATGGAGGGGGGCTACAAACAAAATTAGAAATGAGGCTGCCCCCCCTCAAGGAATATGTAATGGGGGGGGGAGAGAGAGAGAGAGAGAGAGAGAGAGAGAGAGAGAGAGAGGAACTGACACACAAGAGAACTACTACAGCAATACATGGTTACACACAAAATGGTGTAGGATAATTTGTATTCAAAGATCCAAGGAGACAGAGCTCTGTGCATTCCATCAGGGAAGGCTGCTTAGAGGAGGTGAACTGTGAGCCAAGGGTAGAGGGAGGCATTTGGAGAGGCAGAGAGGAAGGAAGAGAGTAACAGTTTGAAGCAAAGCTCCCAGCAGGGAGATTTTGAGTTGTTATGCAGGCAAGGATGTGGTCTGATTTTCCAATGTGGAGGGGCTGAGATATGGGGTTACAGAAAAAAATAAAAGCTGAAAGAAAGGCCACTTAGTGATGTAATGTTAAATATGAGGTTGGATTTGTCATCTCAAAGCTTGTGTGTGTTTTGAGAAGGGTCTGGTGGCAACTTTAGAAGTTTTCTTTGGTCCTGCCATGGATATCTCGGCTGACTTTATGACCACTCCCATCAACATTCTGTAGGTTCCAACCTGCATGAGGGAAGGAACCTTGTTTCTGGCCTGTTCACCACTGTCTAGGAGAGTGACTGGCACATTTTGGAGCCAATCACTCCTACAGTGAATAAGTAGAAATCTCCTATTTAGCAATTAAAAGAGTTAACGCATATATAAAGTGCTTGGAAGAGTGCCTAGCACAAAAGAAGCCTTCGTGAAAGTACTGCTATTCTTTTCCTCCTCTCCCCACTTTTTCTTCTCCTCTTACTCCTCCTTTTGCATGAATGAGTAAGGCAGTATCATACAGAGCATGCATCATAGCCTCAAACGAGTCCTGTCCATTGGGCAATCAGGGCAGATGAGTATGCAGATCATCACGGAGATTGTGCACTGCACGACCCCAGTTTACAAAACTCACATAGACTACGAAGAGAATAGTGTTCTTCAGAATTGTGTTACACAGCAGCCCTGCACAGGCAAGCTTTTCATGTCGACTTGGAAGTTCCTTTCATACTTCGAAATTCTAGAATAACCTCAGAAACCCTTCCCGTCATCACAGGAGATCAAAGAGTGGGCAGAGCAGAAAGAAACTATAACAGTGCAAAAATGAGAGAATTCTCAAGGTAATTCTCAAGGTATCTGGCAGCTGCAGCAGCATTTTTTAAGTGTACTGGAAGAAAAGGACCCTCCTAAAGGGTTTACAAAAAGGAAGAATGGAAAGATCACTACTTTAAAAGCTTGGACTTGAGTAACTACAGTTGAAGGCACAGAAAAAGCTCTGCAAATGTTATAAAATACCTGATTCAAGGGCGTAAGAAGTCAACTTGGCATGGAACAGCACCAGGGACACAAAAAGACTCACGGGTGATGTAGATTCAGGAAGACTTCAGGAAACAAACTGAAAATGATCAGGCCTGTTACTAAGGGATTGATTTGTTCTCTCTGAAGGTGACATCACCTGTTAGTATCTGAGCATCGCTTTTTATTATTTTCATTTCAGAAGTATGTCCCATGATTTATACATTATATAAAAGAAAACAATTTAGAAGAAAACTATGCCATTAAAGCCATATGGCAGTGCCAGTGATTTATGACAAGTCACTTTGTTATGTCTTGTCTTTAAGGGATGAATTAGAGAATTCTATAACTAAAGACAGGAATATAGTCTAAGTAGTCCCCAGGTGATGAGCTCAACTGGGATTCCAGTTGAGGCCAGGTTGGACAGAACAACAGTAATCTTACAAGGGTAAGATTCATTTTTAAGTGGAAGTTAAAACAATGCAATGCATAAAAGCATAGATTGCCATATTTCTCACCTCACTTGCAAATGATTTATCAACAAATTATATAAATTTTATTAAGGATCCCTGCTAGTTAATAGAAATCCACCAATAACAAGGTGCTTTCTGCTATAAGCTCAACTGGGCTACATTACAAAGGATGGAAAGTGGAAGCTGCCGAGGGACTGTGAGCAGATGAAAGAGGAGGGGGTGCTGGCAAGGGCGACAGTGAAGCTGAACTTCAAATGCTATGGCACACTCGTGGGCTGCAGGGGATTAGCAGGAGTGCAAGGATTGGCCTTGCTCTGGCAGTCCCAGGTGGGTCCGCTCTCTCTTTGAGCAAACACCCTGAGCATTCCAAAACCCCAAGAAGCAGTACTGCAAACAGCGAGATGACAAACTGTCACTGCTGTGTCTCTCTTGCAGCCAAGATCACTCTGCCATGTGTGACAGTTATTGGGGCACACGGCCACCTCCCTGCTAGACTCCAAGCTCCTGGAGAGTGCAGCTATATCTGGTTCATTTTTGGATCTCCTGTAGTGCCTAGCCCAGAACTGGGCCTGTGCTGAGCCTCAGAGTGTGCTGAGCTATGTCCATTTCATCCATTAGCTCATTTAATCAACCAGCAGCGCTTTGCAGAATGCATTGCAACTATCCCCATTTCACAAATGAGCAAACTGATGCTTAGAAAGATGAAGTAGCTGATGTTAAGCTACACAGCTGATCGGTAACAGCCCCAGGATTTGCACCCCCCAAAATCCATGCTTTTAACCACATTACTCTGCTTCTAAATCAAGGGTTGGCAAACTGTGACCCACAGGCCACATCCAACCCCCTACCTGTTTCTGTATAGCTTTTGAGCTAAGAATAGTCTTTACATTTTTATATGGTTAAAAAATATCAAAGCAAGAACATTTTGTGACAAATAAAAATTATTTGAAATTCACATTTCAGTGTCCATAAATAAAGTTTTATTGGAGCAGAGCCACCTCCATTCATGTATGTATTGTCTACAGCTGCTTTCGGGCTACAACAGCAGAGTTGAGTAGTTGCCACAAAGCCCATGGCGCCTAAAATATTTACTATCTGGCCCTTTACAGAAAAAGTTTTCTCACTCCTGCTCTAAATCCAGACACACTAAGAGGCAGACATGCTTCTCTGCCCAGCCGTGCAGAGAGAATGGCACACAGAGCTAGAGAAATGCTGGAATGACGAGTGCCAGGCCAGCTCAGAAGCACCTCTATCCCAAAGGCCCCAGCTCCGGCCTGGCCACACCTGAAACCAGTGAGGCAGGCAGCACCAGGCCGTTTCTTGGCAGTGAAGGTAGAGTTAATAGTAGTTCTGAAGGTCAATGAGGATGCTCAATAAACCATTGATTGATTTGGCCAACTTGCAAGCAATATGGATCTTGCGGTTGACTGGGCTCTGCAGATGATATAAAAATTACATTTAGCCTTGACTCAGCAACCTCCTCTCCCACTGAGCCCTCTGTAGAGCAGCCAACAAGTTGCAGAATTGACAGATTTGAGTACCACCACCCTCTGCTAGGGATAGTAATTGAGTAGTGCCATAGCCAGGAGGCAGACAGCAGGAAGGGAGAGAGAGGTGCAAGCCAGGTGTCTGCACAATCAGGTACCTGCAGGAGGAGAAGGGCCTGAATGAACCTTCTCTCTGTCCAGCCAAGGGAACCAGTGGAAACAGCCAGAGGGAGCCCTGCAGGTAAGAAACCAGCCCTGGGGTGGAGGACTCAGGAGAGGGCAAGAGGCAGCCAGGCAGCCATATGATTGCCCCTTTGTTTCATGGGCCTCTCCTGCAAAGGACACTATGACCTAGTAGGGGCTGGGACAAAGTGGTCACTATACCAGTTCATACCAGATGCCTCATACAGGATATCACTAACTGTGACCGGCTATTCTATAGCCAATGTTCCCCACAACAGCTACCTTGAAAATGTGCGGCAATAGGAGGAAGAAGGTAGCAGAAAACAGCCCTTGGAAAACAAAGCGATACAATAAATAAAGCACAGCCTTTGAGGCCAGAGTCCCCAGGCTTCAGCTTCACCTCTGACACTACTCCCCACGTGATCATTATCTGGTTACTTAATTTTTCAGATTCTTGGTGAACTCCTCTGTGAAATGCGCTAAAAGAATTAACTTGTGAGTTATGCATTTTGTATGAGTCTGGATTAGATTTGTTTGTATATGACAACAACAACAAAAATCCCACAAATAATAGTGGCTTAAGCAAGTCAGCAATTAATTTTTCTCTCACATAACAGAAATCCTGAACTTGGCAGTTCAGGGCTGGTGCAGCAGTTCCATACGGACACAGGTACCATGTGTCCTCCTTTGCTGTGCTTAGAGCATACTTTCCATCTTCAGGACGCCTCTGTAGTCACAAAGTGATGGCCACAGCTCTAGCAATCATGTCTGTATTCCAGGCAGCAAGAAGATAGAATGGGCAATGGATAAATGGCTACCTCCTCCCTGAGTTAGCCTTGTTAAGGAAATTTCCCGGAATCCCTACCCAACAACTTCAGCTACCATCTTTTTTTGCATTATTGCCACACCTAATAATGTAGACCTTCTGTGAGTGTGGAAGAAGAGAATAGAATGGGAGGTAGCTAGCAGTCTTGGCCACAAACACCTACCTCAAGGGCTGATGCTGTCCCCAAATGACCTACTGCCTATGAAAGGACATTGTAAAGCTGCAGAAGGTCATGGAAATAAAATCCATACTCCCTGGCTTCTCATCCAAGGCCCTTTGTGAATGGGCCCCATTTTGCCTTTACCCAGCCCAGGTACCTTTCCCTGGAAGCTTCCCTGGAGCTCCAGGTTGGGCTAAGTGTCCCTTTGCTGTGCTCCCATGGTACCCCATGGACATTCTATCTTATCACTCTCCCCACTACCTTGAAATATCCAGTCTACGCCTTCATCTCTCCTTCAAGATCTGTGCTGAGCAATACAATAGCCACTGGCCACAATAAGGTGGTAAAACCCTTGAAATATGATAAAGTCCGAATCCACATGTGCTGTTAAGTGTCAAATAAAATGTACCAGAGCATACTTTCAAAACATACTAAAAAGTAAAAGAATGTAAAATATCTCATTAACAATATTTTCTACACTGATTTCATGTTTAAATGACAGTATTTCGATGTACTGGGTTCAGTTCACCTTTTTCTTTTGGCTTTCTTTTTTAAACGTATACACATGTAGCTTGCATTTGTGGCTCATGTTGTATTTCTATTGCTCAGTATCGCTCTGAAGTGTAAACTTCCGGGGGGAAGGAACTAGGTCTTACTGGCTTTGGTGTGTCTAGCATCTGCATGATATGCATGTCCTAAGTGTTAGAGTGATGGCTGGACAAAGTCATGCGTAGGATGAAAGCCTTGGTGAGAATGTGGCAAGGCAGGAAAGAGGGAAAGATGACAGCAGTGAAGGACAATGGCCTGCCAGAATCAAACAGGCCAAATGAGGGGCTTCGAGAAAGCCTCGGCAGGACCAGTACACCCGCCATGTGCAAGGGCTGCTGCACAGCCTCTGGAATTACATGGACCTCGGTTCAAATCCTAGCGTGGCTATTAACTAGTGAATAACCTTGGCAAGTGACATTGACCCTGAGCCTCAGTTTCTTCATCTGTAAACCAGGGTTGATTATAGCACTGACCTTTTCACCATGTGAGGAGAAATAAAGACTATGTTGGTAAGATGCGTGGCGCAACCCCGGAAGCATAATGAACGATCAATAAATGTTAGCTCTTTTTATGAGCTTTTATGGCCCTGTCGTGAAACAAAAGCAATTTTTAAAAAGTTGCCTGAAGCCAACCAGCATCAAGTCATTTCCCTGCTGAATATTAAAACGGAATTTTTAATCTGAGATGACAAAAATAATTTGAGCTGGCAGATGGCATAGTGTTGTCACCCACTTTGTTGCTTGGAATTGAATGGATTATACATAAATACCACTGAACTCTTTCCTTGTTTGGAAAAGCACCTGACTCTGAGATCTGCTGCAATGTTCTGTGGTGTTGGGATGGCCCAGCACCCTGGCCCTGTGGCACAGCAATGTAGGCAGATGGACTGGCCCCCTTGGCCGAATCATTCAGGACAGGTGAGTTAGGCTTCATAACATACAGTCCCCAAATCTCAGTGGCTTAGAACACGTTTACTTCTCGGCTATGCTACATGTCCACGACAGGCCACTGCAGGGCTTTTGCTTTATGTTTCCTCATCAAGGACCTGGGCTAGAAAGTTCTGAGGATCTAGATTTCTTGGATGCAGGAAAATAGGGACATGGTGATTCCCTCAACGGCTTGTAAAAGGTTTAGCCAGAAGTGACACATCTGTTTCGCTCACATTCATTGGCCAAAGCAAGTCATATGTCCATGCTTAACTTCAAGGGAGTAGGGAATTGTAATCTTACATGACCGTAATAAATGGAGACCAGAATGAACGCCCATGAACAGCTCTGATAAATGCCACTGCCTTAGTAGACAGCCTCTCAGTGGAAGGGAGTTGATGCCACCCAGTGTCCCAAGATCAAATTCTAGTATGCTAACAAAATCCCCCTCAATTTCATATCAGCAGAAAACAATGAAATGCAAATTTAAATGATACACTATTTTTCCAAACAACTGAAGCAGTAAGATAGTTTTTAAAAAATAAACCATCCAATTTTTGTAAGGTTTCAGTGAAATGATACATGCAAACACTGCTAGAGTCATCATAAATCACAAAACAGAACATGTGTTCTGGAAAGTAATTTGGCAGTATGTAATAGAGTGAGAAACAAAAGTTCATATCCTTTGGCACATTTCGTTCAACCTCTAAGGATTGATTCTGAATGAAACCATCCAAAAGCTACAGGCACAAAGACATTTATTTATTTGTAATTTAAAAAATGTTACTGTTACTAATTATAATAGAAAAGAGTAGACACTATTTATATGTGCTACTATAGGGGATTGGTTAAGCAAATTATGGAAATTCATGTGTGGAATATTATTTATATATGTTTAATGACATTTACAAAGCCTAACAAACATGGAAATATGCTTATGATAAGCGTGTTAAATGAAAATAGTAGGATACAAAGTAACATGTAAATATGATTACAACTATTCAAATAATGGACATGAAACAAAAATGCTGAAAATAATTAAACCAAAATGCTAATGGTGTTTATATTAACATTATTTTTGTCTCAAACATAATAATGAAAAATAAACTTTGAAATGGAATCTGAGCAAACTAAAAATGATCTCCAGTTGAGAAGAGTTCTCCAAAGTGGCTGCTTGGGTAGAGGTGACATTTCTAACATGGTCTCTCCATGAGAACAGGGATCTATAATAATGCCCATTTACTGCAGGTGCTCAAAAGCATTTGTTGTATAAATAAATTTAAAAAGATGAATAAAGAAAAGAAAGAGAAAAAGGAATAAATCAATGTTGAATTGAGAACATAAAAATGGAAGAACGCTGACTAGGTAACCTTAATCACTAATGAGAGAAGTCATTTTCAGGCTTAGAAAGAACAACTTCAGGGTCAGTTTTTTGTGGGCAAGAAGGTTATAGCAGCCACAAGCCAAAAGGAAAAAACTCTCTTTTCTTCCTTGATGCTACCACTCTGAAGTCCCCTTGTTTTTGTTTCCTTCTGCCCTTCAACTATCCCTCCCTGGATTTTGCCCCTCCCTGTTCCCAAGACTGTTCCAGAACAGAGTTTGAGTTGCAACAGCTGCCTGCTAGAAAGAACAGGTGCTTTTTCTCAACCAAAGGAAATAGAAGATGATGGTGATCTTGCTATCACTCTGTGATCTTCCCTGTTCTTTTAATGACCTATTCTAAACTCAAGTCATTTAATGAAATGTCCTTGAAAGCATGGGCTTTCCTTTTCATAAGTTTCCATAGGTTTCCTTATGAAATACAGACCTTACTGAATTTAAACATGCAAGATTGCTGCGTATGGTTGTACGGCATGTGCAGTGCACAACCCTGGGACCACATTATTCAGACATTTGTTCATTTATTATAATTGTTTAGCAAACGACAGTGACTTATCTTTTTACTAACAAAATTAGTATATCATGATAACTTTCTGACATATGAAAGAGAAACTGTCTTAAAGAAGATTTTTTGTTTTTCCCCAATTTGGACAAAGTGCCACGTGGACTGTGATGGCCCTAAAGTATGCTTGAAGAGCACATGCATCAGACCTTGCCTTTTCCTCTGTGGTCTACCCTAGAAAGCGGTGGCATACTCAAGCCCTTCATGGGCACACATGTTCTGTAAGTAAGTGAAAAGGGCCAAGTGTGTGCATCTTTAGAAAGTAGTGGGGCTATAAAAAAACTATAGTGAAGAGCACGAACCTAGTCTAAATGCTTTCAAGTTTAATTTAAAAACAAAATAATCCTGTAGCAAATGTAATTAATCTTCTGATAAATTCATCTCTCTGGTCATCAGTTTGCAACCTCTGATTTTGGTTAAATAACTAATTTTTTTAAAAAAAAATACAACACAGCTTATTTGTTATACCTTCATTTTCTTTCCTGTTGCTGTCAATCAAAACCCACAGAAATCTCAAGAGGTCTCCCAAGGTAGTGGTTCTCAACCAGGGACAATTTTGCTCCCCCCAGTGGACATTTGGCAGCATGTCTGGAGACATTTGGTTGTCACACCTAGGTAGGTGGATGTGCTACTAGCGTCTGGTGGGCAGAGGCCAAGGGTGCTGCTAAACATTCTGCAATGCACAGAGCAGCACCCTGCAACAACGAATTATCTGGCCTAAAATGTCAATAGTGCCTAGGTTGAGAAACCCTGGTCTAAGTGGTAATTAAAAAGATAGAAAAAAGAAAAGGGAGACTTTTAGTTCAGTGCAGAGAGAATCCTTAAACCCTAAGCAGTATCTATAGGTGCGGATGGTAGAAATGAAAAAGAGTTAGCCAATTTATGGCCCCAGCACAGTAAAAGGGGGTGACTGAGATATAAACAAAGAAGTATTGACATCCCTAGGAAAATGGTTGTGTTCCAGCCTCTCATTTGTGGACCCCTGGGAGCAACACTTTGCTTTCCTATCCTCTCTCCTTGTCCACATACTTGTGTAATGTGTTATCTCATGTACAGGCTACAGGAACCATTATTGTACCTGCAAGTTGTGGGGAAAAATGTTTCATTAGCACATGAACCACTGGAGAAGGTATTTTGGCATCTTAGATTCTTTCCTCAGTGGAGGAATGATTTCTGAATGTCAAACTACCAGAAGCAGATTTTAACTCCATTCTGTTATAAGATTGGCATTGACTACACATCCCAGTAGATCTGGAGGTCCTCTAAACGGAAAAGCAACATATTGTCTCATCAACAAATTCTTTTTAAAGTGTTTCCTTCCCTGAGATGGGTTTAATGTAGCACACTGCCTCTTCCTATATGGTCAATGGGTCTGTAAGGGTACAATAAACTCTCCTGGGAGTCCATGAAACAAATTGGTTTTGGAGCATCACTACCTTACCTGGGAACCATAGGGAGGCGTCTCTTACAAAGAGAAGATGGGAGGCTTGGAGGAGGCACTTATCTGGTGACAGTCTCCCCAAAATAGAAAATCAATGAAAGAAATTATTATATCCTTAGCACCCAGCACAGTGCCTGAAGGGTTGGGAGTTTTAAACATTGAATAAGCATTGTTTAAACTGACCAGTTAATGGTATAAATAGTGTCCCTCATTTAAAAATTTTAATTTAACTACAAGTACTTTTCATAAATACATAAAGAGATTAATATTTTTAAAACAGCTCTATGGTATTTCAAATCACCATAGCCCAAAGATAGACATTTCTGTTGTTTTCAGTATTTTCCTATTACAAACAATGATTTAATATATCATTTTACCCATTTATGAGTATATTCATAGGAAAATTCCTAGAAGAGAGATCAGAAGATGTATACGTATTTATTTTGAAATATATTTGTCAAGTTATCCTCCACAGAGGCTGTAACAATTTCCACAAAGCCCATTTCCTGACATCATCACCGACACAATACATTATCAACTTTTTTATGAGTAAATAAATTTAAATGATTTTCAATATACAAAAATCAGTGGTATTTATATATACCAATAGTAAACAATCTGAAAGAGAAACTAAGAAAGTGAGCCCATTTATAAAAGCTACAAATAAAATAAAATATGTAGTAATAAACTTAACCAAAGAAGTGAAAGATTTTTATAATGAAAACTATAAAACATTGATGAAAGAAATTGAAGAGGACACAAAAAAAATATAAAGATATTCCTTGCCTATGAATTGGAAGAATCAATATTGTTAAAATGTCCATACTATGCAAAGCAACCTACAGATTCAATACAATCCCCATCAAAATACCAATGATGTTCTCCACAGAAATAGAAAAAAATAATCCTAAAATTTATATGGAACCGCAAAGACTCAGAATGGCCAAAGCCAGTTTGAAAAAAAAGAATGAGACTTACTTCAAATTATACTACAGAACTGTAGTAACCAACACAGCATGATACTAGCACAAAAATAGACACATAGACCCCTGGAATAGAATAGCAAACCCAGAAATAAATCCACACATCTACAGTGACCTTATCTTTGACAAAGATGCCAAGAACATAGGATAGGGAAAGGACAGTTTCTTCAATAAATGGTCCTGGAAAAACTGGATATCCATGTGCAGGGGAATGAAACTAGATCCTTATCTCTTGTCACATACAGAAACCAAATCAAAATGGATTAAAGATTTAAATCTAAGACCTGAAACAATGAAACTACTAAAAGAAAACATTGGGGAAATGCTTCAGGACTTTAGTGTAGGCAAGGACTTCTTGAGTAATACCCCTCAAAGCACAGGCAACCAAAGCAAAATTGGATAAATGGAATTACATCAAGCTAAAAAGCTTCTGTACAGAAAGGAAACAATCAACAAAGAGACAACCCACAGAATGGGAGAAAATATTTGCAAACTACCCATCTGAAGAGGGATTAATAACTAGAATATATAAGGAGCTCCAGCTACTCAATAGGAAAAAAACCCAAGTAATTCGATTAAAAAATGGGCAAAGGATGTGAATAGACATTTCTCAAAATAAGACATACAAATAGCCAACAGGTATAAGAAAAAATGTTCAACATCATTAGTCATCAGAGAAAAGCAAATCAAAACTACAATGAGATATCATCTCACCCTAGTTAAAATTGCTTTTATCAAAAAGACAGGTAATAATGAATGCTGGTGAGGATGTGAAGAAAGGGGAACCCTCATACACTGTTGGTGGGAATGTAAATTAGTGCGACCACTATGGACAACAGCATAGAGGTTCTTCAAAAAACTAAAAATGGAACTAAAACGTGACCCAGCAATCCCACTGCTGGGTATATATCCAAAGGAGGGGAAAATCAGTATATCAAGAAAATAGGTGCACTCCCATGTTTATTGCAGCACTATTCGCAATAGCCAAGATGTGGAATCAACCTAAGTGTCCATGAATGGATGAATGGATAAAGAAGTTGTAGTACATATACACAATGGAATATTGTATACACATGAAAAGGAATGAAATCCTGCCTTTTGCAACAACATGGATGGAACTGGAGAACATTATGTTAAATGAAATAAGCCAAGCACAGAAAGACAAATCTCACATGCTCTCATGCATATGTGGAGGCTAATATTAAAAACAATTGATCTCATGGAGATAGAGAGTAGAATGATGATTACCAGGGGCTGGGAAGGGGAGTGGGGACTGGCGGATAAAGTAGGGATGGTTAATAGGTACAAAACTATAGTTAGAATGAAAAATATTTGGTAACACAAAGAAGTGACCAGAATCAACAATATGTTAGGGTATACTTTAGAATAACTAAAAGAGTGGAATTTGGAATGTTTCTAACACAAGGAAATAATAAATACCTGAGGTAATGGATACCCCAATTACCCTGATTTAATTAATTCACATTGTATGCCTGTATCAAAACATCACATGTACCCTTCAAAGATATATTAATACAAGAATTATGTACCCATAATAATTAAAAAGAAAAAAAGAAATGTAAATGAGCTTTTCTATTAAAACATTTCTTTTGTGTTCTTATTATTAAATATACGACATAAATTCCTTTGATACTCCTAAGAGAGCTAAGGCATTTGAAAACACTTTAAAGAAAAAAGGGAGGGTTCAAATATTAATGCTGAGCACAGTGTGTCCTATAACAAATAATTATGTTCTGCTTTGTCCAAGAGCTATTAGTCAAACGCAATAAAACCCAAACTATAAAGATTCTCAAGTTCTAGTCCTCAGCCACCCCAGCCTCCTGCTATTGCTACTGGAATTGTAAGAAAGCATTTCAAGGCAGCTCCAAAACTGTTGATCAATACACCTTAGCTGGCCAGCAGATTGATCAACTTGTAGATAAATGAGATTTGTTTCCTTGTAGCTCCTCATACCCCAAATCATATTTTTATGGATTTTTCAAACATCTACTTTTTAAAACTTTTTTATAAAAATTTTCAAATGTATATAAAGTAGATAGATTAATACTAAGAATTCCATTTGCAACATTCAAAATTTATTAAGATTTTGTCAATCTTAATTCATCTGTACTGCTATATTTTTTGTGGGTTTTTGGGGGGACTGGGCATTTTAAAGCAAATTCCAGATACTATATCATTTCATCCATAAATATTTCAGTAGAATGCAGATCTTTTATGCACATGTTTAGCAGGAAACAGGGACCAGAGAATGTGGTTACTATAATAAATTCTGAGAGCAGGGAGGCATGAAGCCGTCATGTTCCAGCTGGGTTTAATTGAAGTATGAGTTTTCCTTACAAGAGAAAAACAATTGAAAAACAGCTCCTAGAAACTTGGAGTCTTTACTTTTTTCCTTCTTGGGTCATTATCTGAAGCATAACCTCACCTGTACTCAATGAAACATCATCTTTCATATGGGAAAGGGCATAAAATATAGATAAATCCAGTTATAGTTTGTAATTCCAACTCTCCTCCCTCAATAATTGATAGAACAAGCAGACCAAGAACCATCCAGGATCAACCCACTTGACCCAACTGATATTTAGAGAGTACTGCACCCAATAATAACAAAACACACATTCTTCTCAAGGGCACGTGGAATATTCATCAAGATGGACCATATTGTGAGCCATAAAACAGACACCAACGAATTTGAAATCACTGATATCATAAAAATCATGTGCCCAGATCACAAAAGCACTTAAGTAGACATCATAACAGAAAGATATCTGGAAAATCCCCCACTGTTTGGAAATTAAACAATACACTTTCAAATAATCCATGGATCAAAAGATAAATCCATAGGTCAAAGAACAAATAATAATGAAAATTAGAAATTATTGAACTGTATGGCAAGGAAAATACAACATACCGAAATTTATGAAATGTGGCTAAAGCAGTGTGTAGAAAGAAATGTATAGCATTAAATGTCACATTAGAAAAAAAAGAAAGGACTGAAATTAATGAGCTAAGCATCTACCTTAGGTTAGAGAGAGAAGAGTAACCTGAAAAACAAAATAATCAAAGGAAAGGAAATAAAGGCAAGAGAAAGAATCAGTAAGACAGAAAATGGACAAAATAGAGAACAATGAATGAAACCAAAAGCTGTTTCATTGAAAAGATCGACAAAGTTGATAAGCCTCCAGTTAGACTAATTAAGAAAAAAAAATGCAAGGCCTATCACCAATATAAGAAATGAGACAGCAGACATCACTATATTGATAGATCATACCTACAGGATACCTAAACATACCTAAACATCTTAACAGCAACTAACTTGACAACCTAGATGAAATGGACAAATCCCATGAAAGGCACAAAAATTAATGCTCAGTCAGTAAATAGTCAACACACTAAATAGACTTATGTATATTAAAGAAATAGACTTTGTAGTTAAAAAACTCACAAAGAAAACTCAGGGTCCATTTGACTTCAGTTGTTGATTCCACCGAACATTTGAGGAAATGACACTAGTTCTATATAAACATTTCTCCAAAGTAGAACAATAGGGAAAATGTCCCAACTCATTTTATAAGGCCAATATTACTCTGATGTCCAACCCAGACACAGACACTAAGAAAACTACAAAGCAATACCTAATGAACATAGATGCAAAAATTATTGATAAAATTCTAGAAATCTAATTCAGCAATATGTGAAAAGGATCATACATCATGACAATGAGGTTTAACTCAGAAATTCAAGGTTGTTTAAAAAAAAGGAAGAAAGGAAGGAAGAAAGGCAGAAAAAGCATACTGATAGGAGATGAAGAAATGAAATTATTTCTAATCACAGGTGATATAGCCATTTATGTAGAAAATTCTGGAAATCCACCAAAAGAATCCTACAAGAACTGAGTGACTTAGCAAAGTTGCAGGATACAAGGCTAACATAAGAAAAGATATATTGCCTTTCTAAAGCAATGGATAATAAATGGATACTAAATTTGAGGTGGGGAGGTTGTTTCATGAAGAACAACATATTTGTGTGATCTCAAAGTACCTTTTTCATAGACTGCTCATTAGTTACGGTTAACAGGGAAAGAATTGTAATTTTACAGTGGAGAAACTGGAAAACATCTTGATCTGGTGATCAAAATCAACATTACCAATGAGAGGAAGATGGATGTCAGTCTCCCTGATGGGACATCCTGAGGAGGACATAACAGCATGTAGGTAGTTTTCTATCTGGGAATGCATAACCTGAATCTTTTCATGAAGAAACCAGAAAAACCCCAACTGGAGAATATTCTACAAAATAACTAGTCCATGTTCCTTCAACATCTCAATGTCATGAAAGAAAGAAGGCTGAGGAACTGTTCCAAATTAAAGGAGACTAAAGAAACATGAAACTAAAGGCAATACTTGATCCTGGACAAGATCCAGTAATGGAGAGAAAAAAAATATGCTATAAAGCAGGAGTCCCCAATCTATGGTGAGTTGTATAATTATTTCATTTTATATTACGATGCAATAATAATAGAATTAAAGTGCAAAATAAATGTAATGTGCTTGAATCATCCCAAAACCATCTCCTCCCTTCCCAGTCCATGGAAAAATTATCTTCTATGAAAATGGTTCCTGGTGCCAAAAAGGTTGGGGACTACTGCTATAAAGGACATTATCGGTACAATTTATGAAATTGAACTATGGACTGAGGATCAAACATAAATATTATAAATTCTAGAATTGAAATACTGTTAAATTCCCAAATTTGATAATTCTACTGCGGTTATGTAAGAGAATATTCTTATTCATAGGCGATACCCAGTGAAGAACAAAAGGGTAAAGGAGTGTGACATAAGCAAATTACTCTCGAATGGTTCAAAAATAAAATTCTAACATGTGTTTACATATATGCACACACATACAGAGAAAGAGATAAATGTGACAAAATATTATACATTATTGAATCCATTTGAAGGGTATTCATAAGTTCTCTGATATGTTTATCTAACTGTTCTATAAGTTTAAAATTTTTTCAAAACAAAAATTTTGAAAAAGATGGAGAAACCTTCCCATGACTCATAAACCTCCAGAATAAAGTCTTCTGGTGTCTTTGTCTTTATGAATTAGTGAAATGTTGATAAAAGTTGGTTTTCCCATGGTCATGATGTCATCCCAATTAGTGACGTGAGTTTTCTACATTAAATGTCAACAGCCAGTCTAATGAAGAGTGAAGGGGCAGTTTGGAAGCTGTAGAAAGAGCATGGGCCTTGCATTTTATTTTTGTCACTGGGAAATTTCCTTAATATCTGTGAGCCTTAGTATCTTTGCTTAAAAATGGGAATAAATAATAAAAATATATCAACCTTAGAGGGCTGCTATGAGAATTACAGTGAGAGAAGGTATAAATACATGTCTTTAAAAAGCACAGAAAAATGATATAATTCTTCAACCGTGTCAAGCCTCTGCTACAAGTCCTCTAAAGCTTCTCATCTCCCTCAGAACAAAACCAAAGCCCTCACCATGGCCCCGATGCCTCATCTGACCCAGCCTCTAGCTGTCTGATCTTGTCTCCTGCCTTCTCCATTCTTCAAACACATTGTGCCTCAGGGGCTTTGCAATTCATTCTCTGTCTGGACCACCCTTAATTCAGACACACCTGGCTCCTCCTTACACCTACTGTAGTTTTCTACTCAAATGTCATCTTATCCATGAGGTTTCCCCCACCCCAAAATGAACTACATACAGTACATACGCTTAATCCCCAGTCATTCTCTCTTTCTTATTCTGGTTTATTTGTATTTTCAAACTTATCTACATAACTCACTATATGTTTGTTTATTGTCTGTGTTCCTCCCTTAAGATGTCAACTATGTAGTTGAAGGAACTTCTGTTTGTTCAGTGCTGTATCTTCAGCACATAAGGAAGTATGTGGCACATAACTGACTCTCAATAAATATTTGTTAAATGAATGAATGAATGAATGGATGGATGAACAGGAAGTTACCATTGCACAGTATAAGGTACACATACAGTCAATGCTTCACAGGTGTTACCATCAGCCCATTAATTAAACATTTTGTAAAAATCTTTAAAAAATTATTTGATATTCATCATTATTAAATATCCCCACTTCTTCTAAAGTACAATGAATTAAAATGTATTTTATTTTCAGGATTTCACTGTAGTCTTTGAGATTACTGGAGATTATTTGACATGTAACCAAATTAGGCTTGGAAATCACTGAGTCACAATTCTTAAGATGGAAGGCAGGGAAGAAATAGTCCTCACACAGATATATTTGGATATTTGATTATTTCTTTCCTAGTGAAAAGACCTAATTATTAATATCAATACAGGTCAACTCCCCAATGAAGTTGGATTTTTTTCTTACCCAAGTTACAGATGCTTGAGAGCTATTCATTTACTTCTAAATGTAAAATAAGGACCTCAAATTTCAAACTGTACATCCTCTCATTTCAGGAAAGCACAGCACATCTTGAAAACTCAGCAATTGTGTCCGATAGGCAGTGATACAAGTAGATGGCCTTCTGTCAAAACCAGGCTGACAAATGACAATCAAGATCCCACTGCCACCTGGGATCTGGGCCATCTGGGACCTTCCAGGTCACATCCTAAGACAAGCCTCATCCTGATTTTCATTACTGAAGAATGATAATGGACTTTTTTGTTTGCTTTAAATTGACCCAAACATAATTGCAGGATATTATATTTGACCTATAAATACAGGACAATATGACTCTCTTTATCTGGGAGCCAGTTGTGAAAACAGGACTCCCTCATATATGTTTTATTATTGCAGATAAAACTCTACTCAGCATTCAAAAAATGTTTATATTTTTCTTTGACTTTTAACATGGAGGGCCAACCAAGATGTCCACATGGACTTATCCACCAAGTCTGACCAAACTGCACTGCCTCAGAAGTGTACCTTATAAACCCCTTATGCCCAGGCCTGTCATCCTTGGCTTCTGGGATGAGTCTAACGGTGCTAGCAGACTAATTTTGCACTCACTGAGTCTATTTCTAAATTATTTCTGGCTTATTGCTATCTGGATATCTGGTTTTATTTCTGCCTCAAGTCTATTTAAATTATTTTTATTTAAAGGATGTCTGCTCCCCTTAAATAACTGAAAAGTACTGAGTGGTTGGTATTTATCCTCATTCGGTGTTGTCTGCCTACAGTTTTCAGGATATCTTGAATCACTGAAATGCTCGCTTCTCTACAACCAGGCCAGGGAGGTAAAACTTGGTCAAGTTTACCAAGACTTGGGGCTTGTCTCAAGTGAATTATTAAGAAAGTTGTACTGTGGAATACCCTACACTACTGATATTATTTTTTCTTAGCTATAAAAGAAATTCTAAATTTCTTTGTGCATGTCTGTCTTTCCCATAAAGATTGTTCATTTATGTCTTTGTGTCTGATTTGGTCTGACCCATGAGTTAGGTTTCCTATGCTACCATTGTCTGGGTGTTTCTGTTGTCTATACATGAGAAAATATTCTCCCTCCTCTTCATGGAGCAAAAGTGTTGAGAGACATTCCTCCAATGGTCTCTTGCTGAGATTCATACATGTCTTACTAGATACGCTAAGAATGCAAAGCCTTGACTACTCTTTGGCCAGGCTACTTCTCAGGGGTGTGTATGCAGCAAGCAACCTATAGGGATGAAGTAACATCTTCCTCTGGAACAAAGAGCAGGCTTGCTTAGTGCTTTCTATAAAATAGTGGATTCCTTGAGCTCAGTGTTCCTCTCATATAATGCAACTAACAGGTACCCATCCAGCCCTCTGAATCTGTATATGGGAACTGGGGCTCAGAGAATTGACAGTATGCTGACACTCTGGCTACTGCTCTTTCTCTGAGTAATGAAGTCTTTTATCTCTGACCCAGGACTCTTGTGTCTTTTGTCAGCATCTGTGAAACAGTGGCAATCTAACTTGTTACTTTGTAAATAGGATAAAAATCTCAGACTCTTCACAGTTCTTGATAAAAAACAACTGGCTTTTAATTGTGATCTATAACTGTAACCCTTTGTGTCAGTGGTCAGTATTTTGGGACACATTTTAAGATTATGGGAAGATTCTTGAAGATAACACAAACACATCATTTGCATACATTATAGGCATATCAAAGTCAAAAAGGTAGGTCTACCATTGAAGGGAAGGAAGCATTTGCAAATATTTTATGAACTGAATTTGTTTTGCCTGGCTTAGAGAGCAGAAGGTTCTGACCTCTGGAATGTACAACAATTATAAGCATGAGCTAGGACATGTGTCGGAATGGGAGTACAGAGGAATGGGAATGTTGATTGTTTCTAGCTTTTCCTGACCACCTATTAATTACTATTCAAACATGAGGTGTTCTGAGTGTATGACTTTCTTTCTCTTGAAAGAAATATAGAGGACTTCTGTTCATACTCATGACAGATTGACTGCTACCATACTTTCCCTCCCAGTGACATAAGAAAGCTGGAGAAAATATATGAAACAATAGTTGCCAGACAATGGAGAACAGTCCATGCAAAACTGTGATCCCCAGAAGAACGTAAACCAATGAGGGCAATGTTATAACTACCCTGGTTTTCTGCCTGAGGCACTATCATCCAGACTGCAGCATAGGGTATGGGAAACAAAACGGAGCAAAGTGGTCTTGTGGAGTTGAGTTGAAGATACAAAGATTCAGGGAGGCTGATGCTGCTGCTGGAATTTCTAAGGCAGATTACCAGAGAGAAAGGAGCTATATGAAGAAAGAGCTTTAAAAAATCTGCATAGGGCTCCCCTTGAGTTTCTAGCTAAATAAATTAGCACATGAGTAGGATAGGTTTCCACAAAATAGACAAAAACGTCTCTGGGAAAAGGATAACAATTAGGGAGCTGTAAAGTAAACAACTCCCAGAGATAACACAAGGTGGGAAGAGCTTATAGTTCCAACCAGCCAAAATGGAAAGACCTTGTTGAACACGCGAGGCATACAGTGGAAACCACAGTATGGTCATACTTTAGTAGCATTTTTTAAATTAGACCTAGCTTAAAGACTTCTCAGAAGCTAAAATCAAGGCTCAGATGAATCAAGCTGACCTATAACTAGCTAATCTGCCCATCTAAGCAAACCTCAATACTCCTTAAAGGAAGGCAACAAACTACAGACACTGGACAACACAACATTTAAAATGTCCACTTCGATAACAGAAAGGTATCTGGAAAATCCCCAAATACATAGAAATTAAACCACTTCTCAATATCCCAGGGACCAAGGAAGTAATTACAAGAGAAAGTAGAATTTATTTTGAACAGAATTAATATTGAAGTTGCAACATTGGTTATATAAGTATAGCCAAAATTTGGTTATATAAGTAAAGCCTTACACTTAGTGGAAAACTAATGACTTTAAGAAATTATATCAGAAAAGAATAGAAGAATTAAGTTCATGACCTAAAGTTCCACTACAAGAAGCTAGAACAAAAGGGCAAAGTAAACCCAAAGAATGCAGAAAAAAGAAAACCATAAAGATAAGAGCAGAAAGCAATGAAATAGAAAACAGATAAACCATAGAGAAAATAATGTGACCAAATCTCATTTGTTGAAAAGATTGATAAAACTGATAAACCTCTAGCTGGGCTGATCAAGAGAAAAACATTAATAATCAGTATTAGGAAAGGAACAGGAGCAATTATTATAGATCTTACAAAATTAAAAGGATAA